>JZKD02S2084378.1:139616-150741 GCA_000966675.3 Picea glauca
TTTTGTGGTGGTGTACTATCTTCACAGGTAAAGTTAGTACCAGGTATGTCTCTTCTGAAAGTTCAGATCTATGTTATTTAGAATTTAAAGTGATCTTCTTGGTTTGCCATTGAATCTCAGTCATATAGAAAAAGGAGTCTTGTATCTCTGTTGATTCGTGTTCAGTCTACTGTTACACTTGAAAGGTTTTGCAATACTGTTTGTTCCAGAATTGAAGTATAGATCTAATATCTCTGTTTGCTTTAAATCTGTTATAGATCTACTGTCAAGAAACTGCTGTTATACATTTGAAGGGTTTTCTTATCATTGTTTGAGATCTGATCTTGTTGCCTATAGTTTGAGTTTACTATAGCATTTGAATAAGCATTGTCTACCTTTTAAAATCTAAGATTAATTCTTCTTCTATCACTGCTGTCTATTGATATATCTGCTATCCTTGCTTCAGATCTAGAGTTGTCTTGTTCAAAATTTAAAAGTGACTGCTGTTTTCAACTTACCCTAATATTCTAACACCACCCCTCCCAAGTACTTTGCTCACGAAGTGCAGTTCCTTCTGGGTTTTTAGAAGTGTGCTCCCTTGAAAAAAAAAACGCTCCTTGCCCTTTCAGGGAATGTTTAGGGAGTGCTCAGGGAGCGTCACTCCCTGAGCACTCCAAAGAAAAGTCCAGTATGCTCCCAGGATCTTAAAAATTTCTCCCTCGGCACTCCCAAGACACTTCTAGAATGCTCCCAGGAGCTTAAAAATCGCTGCCTCGGCACTCCAAAGACACTTCCAGATTGCTCCCAGGAGCTTAAAATTCACTCTCTCGATGCTCTTGTGCAATGAGGCGAATTTGGCCAATTGTTTCGCTTGTGGTAACCAAGACAAGGTTGCCAAAACTTGCTTTCGGCTAGGGTTCATTGGTGGATTAAAACACTCACTCACTCCATTTGCTCTCATTCTATTTCTCATTTCACTCATCTTTGCTAGGGTTTTGAGTGGGTTGTTTACTAGTTGTTGAGGAGCAGATTTGTGAGAGTTTGAAAGGAAGATTGAAGGCTTCCTTTTGTGAGATCTTGAAAAGGAGATTGAAGGCTGCCATAGTTACATTCAAGCACCATTGGAGAGCTAAAGAGGTAGGCTCTAAAGCCCACTATTGATTTTTTTTCCCTGTGTTGTAAACTAGTATATTTACCATGTTGAATGCTTGAATGTTCTCTTCTCCCAGACTTTCCCATTTCTCCTTCTCCATCATTCTATTGCAGGCAGCAAATTATTCTCAAGATTCAACAAGCGTGATGTGTATGTCAATGTGGTATATCCTTTTAGTTCCATTTTTTATTATGATGATGGTGTTAGGAAGATGTCAAAATACAAGATGATGACGAAAAACTAGAAATAGGCAGCACATACCATGGAGAGGAGGAAGAAATAGAAGGTAATGATGATAATGAAAATGACAATGATGATGGGCAAAAACCAAAGAGCTCTCAACACCCTTGTGGAAGTATCTGACAAAGCTTGGGGGAGGGAAAGGAGCTGGAACCACAAAACTTATATGCTCCCATTGTTGTAAACTTACATAGGTTCCAATACCCATGGGAGAAAGCATCTCTTTGAGATTATGCCATGGGAAAAAAGTAAGACTATAGGAGTCAAAACCTATGAGCATGTGTCAGTCAAAGATAGAAACAAATACAAGGAAGAGGAGACTACACAAAACAAATCCAAAAAATCAAGAGTTGAATATGAGAGTTCACAAAGAGTGTTCGGCGGACGATCCGTATCCCCTCATGCTATAGGATTCTCGCCTATGCATTCAGGGCATAGAACAATATCAGATTTCTTTCACCAAGGTTGTAGGGATGACATGGATGCAAAAATTTCTAGGTTTCTCTATGCATGTGGTGTACCATTCAATGTTCTTCACTCACCCTATTGGCATGAAATGGTACAAGCCATCAATGGTGCCCCTAAAAGATATAGGAGCCCCGCATATGACAAAGCTAGAACCATGGGATTTGACAAGGAAAGAGCCAAAATCCAATTCTCTGACAAAATTTACAAATGATAGTAACCAATATGGGGTATCCATTATATCTAATGATTGGACAAATGTTAAAGGCAGGCCATTGTTAAATATTCTCGGTGTGTCTACTAGTGGTGTGGTCTTTCTTTCAACCCATCGCTACTCAGATCATTACAAGATTGGTATTCATATTGCAAAAGCCTTAATTAAAACCATTCAAGAGATTGGACCATACAATGTCATTCAAGTCATCCCTAATAATGTTGCTAGTTGTAAGGCAATAGGAGCAATCATTGAGGATAGGTACCCTATCATATTTTGGTCAGGGTGTTTGGTTCACACATTGAACCTCTTGATGCATGATATTGTTAACATGAAAGACCATGATTATAAATGGATTGGTGCATTGTACAAGAGAGGGAAGAAAATAATAAAATTTATTACCAATCATAGCATGGCCCACTACATTTTCCACAATCAATCTAAGTTGGAGCTATGAAAGATTGCAAAAGACTAGATTTGCTAGCTATTATCTCACATTAAGACATCTTTTGAAGATAAGAGAGGCATTGGCTAGTATGGTCTCAAGTGATTCATGGCAAATTTGAAAGATGGGGCTACATCTACATCTAATAGACATGAAATTCTAGAGGTGGACACAATGCTTGATGGTCAGTTTTGGCAACAAGTTAGGTATGTTATGCAGTTCTCCCAACCCATTTATAGTGTGATTCGATTTGCAGATATAGATCAGTTGGTGATTGGGGAGGTGTATGAGCAGATGAACAACATGCTAAGACAAATCAAAGACATTGTTGAGACGAGAGATACGATCTTGTATGATCATGTCCATAAACATGTGGTCAAGGGTGGGATAATCCAAATGTTCCACTCCATGCCCTAGTGTATGTCCTTGCATCCAATTATTATTCTCCATTCACATAGGGTGGGATTAAGAGAAAACCACACACAAATCGAAAGGTACAAAATGGGCATATGCTTGCATTAGACAAGTTAGTCCCTGATGAAGAGGAGTTTGCTCAAGTACAAAGCCAATTGAGCAAGTACATCAGTAAACATGGAGTCTTTGCTAACTTGCATGCAACTGAAGATCGAGATAGGTTGAATACTATCGAATGGTGGAACGTGTATGGCTCCTCTACCACATATCTGCATAAATTGGCGAAGAGGGTGCTTTCACATGTTGTTAACACTTCATTTGCAGAGAGGTGTCGAAGCACCTATAGCTTCGTCCTCGGCATGAAGAGAAACTGCATAAATGTAGACCAGGTAGAAAGCTTGGTTTATGTGCACTACAACTTGAGGTTGTTGTCCCATTTTTGTAAAGCAATGAAGAATGATGGAACATATCTGACTTGGGACAATAATCCAAAGAAGGCTAATTTGGAGGATGGAGCCATAGTTTTAGAGTGCTTGGAAGCTAAACTTTTGGGTGATCATGATGGTGATCATATTCATGGAGCAAACATGCCACCCCCATCCACTAGCAAGTTTTCAAATGCAAGAGTTTTTCCTTTATCTTTACAACATCTAATGTTATGTAGGGACCATGTAGCTACTAGACGTGTTCCACTAACACTTTCACCTACTCCTGCTCCTCTTCTCCATGGAAGTTTCTTTTGGCAAGGGGAGAGCTTACTAGATACTAGATATCTTTTTCTTTTTACTATTTAGAAGTAGCATCTAGAACTACGTTGCGGGGTGAAGAAATTCGAGGATCCTAAGGCTGCCCAACAGGTCTGTCTTTGACCTGGTTGGACAATAAGTTTTAGGCACTTTCAAATCTGCTTTTACTCACTGTTTAGGACTGTATACTTAATGTCCAAAACTAGCCAACAGGTCTGATCTTTACCCACTGAAATCTGCCTTCTAGGAAATGATTCAATGCTCTTTTATGGTTGTTGTTTAAGATGGTTTAATAAAGAATTTGTTGTCCACAGTTAGCACATATAAAACTCCATAAAACATAGAATACCCTATAGGATCTTCAACAACTAACACAGTTGAAAATGAGAAAGGTGTCACTTTATTTATAGTCTTCAAGTCACTTAGCTGGGGCCGACTTATCTTCCTGGAATTCTATTTTCACTTTATTTTTTCATGTGGGCCGACTTCTCTTCCTGGAAATCCTATTTCCACTTTATCTTTTCCTGTGGGCCATCTTCTCTTCCGGGGTGTTCTTCAACTGTTAAATGGTCTTCCTTTGACTTCTTGGAATCTTCTTCTCCTCTAAGAAAAGTTGTCCGGGAGGGAATACCTCCCATTGCTACCAAAACATCAACAGGCCTATCTTGTGTAGAGTTAGATTGTTTGTAGTGGACTAGGTCCACTTTGTATTGTTGGCCTCCCTCGCCTCTCATATAAACACAGGGAGGAGAGGGTCATTTGTTCATACTTGTACTTGTTTACTTTTGTACCCACATGCTTGAGTTAGAGATGTGAGACATGGGAAAACTTGTCTTCTTGTCACATTCTTCACCTTACTTGATCTCTTTGTCTTAGGAACTAGGTTTTTGGAGAAAGTTCAAGGAAAAACCTAGGGTTAGGGTTTACCCTATGGAGGCAAAAAAGACTAGAGTTTGTTATAAACCCTAGAAAGGCAAAAGAAATATTGTATCTTGTAGCTCTTGCGAAATAAGAAGACTAAAGTTTTGTGGCTTATGAAAACCCTAAAGCTACTCATTATGCTTGTTGTGGAAGAGAAGAGAAGGAGACATCTCGTACAATAGTGGGATACAAGTATAGGTGCCAAGGAGAACTTGCCAATGATGATGCTAGCTTGTTGAGGATATTTGATAGATTGACCAACTTTGGTTAAGAGTGATTCCTATCTAAGAGGAGTAGGTGACCGGGGTTTTCTTATGGTTTCCCTAACTAGGGTTTGGAGAGCTTGACTTGTATCAGCTTTGTGATTAAGTTGTGGTATGTACTTGTACTTCATCTTTTGTATATATAGATAGAGTTTCCAGCTGTCCAAGTATTGTGCAATTGCATATTTGAATTTTAGCTTATGTTACATCTTGATTGGCCTCCCTGCCTCTCGTATAAACACAGGGAGGAGAGAGCCATTTGTTCATACTTGTACTTGTTTACTTTTGTACCCACATGCTTGAGTTAGAGATGTGAGTCATGGGAAAACTTGTCTCCTTGTCATATTCTTCAAGTTACTTGATCTCTTTGTCTTAGGCACTAGGTTTTTGGAGGAAGTTCAAGGAAAAACCTAGGGTTAGGGTTTACCCTATGGAGGCAAAAAAAACTAGAGTTTGTGATAAACCCTAGAAAGGCAAAAGAAATATTGTATCTTGTAGCTCTTGTGAAATAAGAAGACTAAAGTTTTGTGGCTGATGAAAACCCTAAAGCTATTCATTATGCTTGTTGTGGAAGAGAAGAGAAGGAGACATCTCGTACAATAGTGGGATACAAGTATAGGTGCCAAGGAGAACTTGCCAATGATGATGCTAGCTTGTTGAGGATATTTGATAGATTGACCAACTTTGGTTGAGACTCAAGAGTGATTCCTATCTAAGATGAGTAGGTGACCAGGGTTTTCTTATGGTTTCCCTAACTAGGGTTTGGAGAGCTTGACTTGTATCAGCTTTGTTATTAAGCTGTGGTATGTACTTGTACTTCATCTTTTGTATATAGAGAGAGAGTTTCCAGCTGTCCAAGTATTGTGCAATTGCATATTTGAATTTTAGCTTATGTTACATCTTTATTGGGTAGATTCTAGTAATTTTTGTAATAAGAGAATTCAGATCTTTATATGCCTAGAAAAGTGTGCCCTAAAGGCTGTAGCATTGTAGCATTGTGGTATTGAAGTACACTTGTATGGTATTTTTTCTTTTGGGCTGCCATGTGAAATTTGGTTTGAAGGGAAGTGAAATATTTCTGCTGTAATTTAATATTTTTGATCATCCCAAGGCTCAAAGCTCACAGGGAATAGATCCAGGAGACCTCAAGATTGAGGTAAAATTTTGAAAGTGACATTTCTCGAAATTTCTACACATCAATGGAGAAGCACCAACAAAATGAATATGGATGCGACCCCCTACCTGCCTGTTGATGCACCACCAATTACTGGGTGGGGCCCAAACTTTGACAACCATGACCCTCCTCCAACATTGGATCTGTTGTTGCTGCTTAAACCTTATCATTCTTCATTATGGCCAGCTGAGCTTTGATATTTGTTATCTATTTTCTTAGTTTTACCCTTAGGCCATGTGATTGCTACTTTTTGGGACTTGTAATCCCTTTCAGCATGGACTCCGACATTTTGAGTGGGCCCTTGGGTGTATTCTAGTTGCCAGGTTTTGCTCATGGCAAAAGTTTTATGCAGCGCACTTTTTTGGGAAGAAATGCATGTACATATCGTTTTTAATAGAGTTTACAGGAAAAAAATTATTCAGAAAAAAAAAAGAACCAACCTGTGCCTTTCTCACACCCTCGGAAGCTTCTGCTGCTATTTTCAAGTCTATGACATCTTTCACCGAACATAAGCACCCTTTGAACAGTGCAACTGCTGCCTCACTCTCTCCAAGGGAAAGATGACAACTGCAAACACATAATTACACTAAATATTAAGATGACAACTGCAAACACATAATTACACTAAATATTAAGATGACAACGAAGTCAAAAGTATTGTAATACAAAGCCAACAAAATATATGAAATGAAAGTAGTGCAGTTCCAACTGCATAAAAGATCAAGCACGCATCCTTGAAGGCGTGTGATGTTCTCATTGTTAGTTTCAATCGCAAAACTGCTATAACTTATAACCTTTCCATGAAAGAATTATCACAAGAAGATGACACTCCCTCCAGCTTGAATAGTATTTCAGTACTAGCAAATGGTCCAAAACAGACATTGCATTCATTAAGTATATTCATAGCCTGTCAAGGCAGCAAGGAATAACTAAAAAGCCTAAATGAATCATTAAGTATCAAGTTTTTCCAGTTGAAGTAGTAAAGAAAATTAATTGCATAAATAGATATCTATGCAAGGCCAGCTTCAATATCATTGTATTACCTCGGTAATTCTATTATTTACTTTGTCTACATTTAACACGATGAGACATATCAAAATAATTTTCTTTCTGAGTTAAGGGAAATGTTAACAGCCCTGATATATTGACCTTCTTCTATATTTAAAAACTTGCAACTTCTAGGCTAAGTGCCGAGATTAGGTGTAACACTATACATATAAAATGTTAAACATAACTAATTATTAATCCTAATGCAAGAAACATTAACAATTTAACTTTTATGCAATGACCCACATAGACCAGCTACCTGTAATTTAAATTCTACCGTAAACCAAATTTACAACAATTCATTTTAAGAAATTACATACAATTCAAGTTGCAATAAAGACTATACGCAGTAGCATATGCCTTTCTTGAGAAACATTTCATAAGAAAGGGATCGAAATCAATTTGGAACATTCTCATTGTTACACCATATTTTGTATAGGGTGTCCAAGGACCATTTTATGACACCTTGCAGAATGACACCCATGGACTTCCT
This sequence comes from Picea glauca, assembly GCA_000966675.3. NCBI lineage: Eukaryota > Viridiplantae > Streptophyta > Pinopsida > Pinales > Pinaceae > Picea > Picea glauca. Next base: position 147,171 of record JZKD02S2084378.1, read on the forward strand.
ATGTACCAATTGCATATCTGGGGGTATTGTCATATTGCACATGTTATTTTGGTGCTACCTGTTATCCCCTAGCCTAGGGATAACTAAGGAGATCACATCTCGAGGCCCACAGGTTCTAGTACCGAGAGCCAGACGACTTGAGCATGGCCCCAGAGGGCCCCTCTTTTCTTCAGTGCAGTCCATTCATCACCAGCAACAGTATCCATCCCACCAGCTTGGTCCTGAAGTAGCAATGGGTCTTGCTCCATGAGGTAATGAGTCTGAGTATTATGGTATGTATAACTCTGATTTTTGAAGCACTTGAATATGTTGTATTGAATCCTTCTTCATTTCATGACGTTTGCTTGGAAATTATGCTCTTTGCCTCGTTTATACCTAGAAGGGTAACACGGTGCCCTAGTAAGTTGGTTTCCCTTTAGGATGGGTTGCTAGTGGGTGGGTCTATGAAACGTCATCATCCGTTCCCTCCATACTTACCACTTTCCATCCTTATTCCTTCCATCCCCCCTATCCTTGTTTGGGCATTGGAATTGGCTACGCTAGGAAGGGTTGTACCTTACCTTATGGGAAGAAGGGGATAAAGGCCCAGAGGGTAAAAGTAGCTAGCAAGATTTAAAAGCCAATGTTGAAACCTTTGAGATGTTTCGCCCAAGGATCTCCAAGAAAGCAGTGAAAAGCTTCTCAATAAGAAAAGGGGACCCATAAGATACATAAACACTCAAGGTATTAGTTGATGGATAGGAGGTCTCATCACGAGTCGACCTATTATGACCATGGGCATGTAGTGGTATGACACTACCACCTATCTGGTCACCAAACCAAGGTAGTGGCTCTTGGTGGCATAGCCAAGAGAAAGGGGGTCCCATCACAAGCCAGCCTTCTCATTTCCGTGAAATGTTTGTGGACAACGTTGTCACATCTGGTCATCAAGCCAGAACAATGGCCCTCAACTATTCCCTTGAAGCACAAAAGCAAAAGATCAAAAGAAATAAATCTAAGAATAAAAGGCAATGAATGGGTTAGAAAACAATTGCGTTTATGACAAGGTGCATCTCACCCTCTACAAAGGCACCCACATGTAAGACTTTACATTTCCCTATTATTACATGCACCCCATGCCCAAACACTTACCCATACCACCTCATACATTTACATGACCTGGATTAGATCCCACCTGGGAAACACCCCAAACTTAAGAGAGGTCAGCCCAATAGGACACCCTGAGACCTTCTCCAAACCTAACTTGTCAAATTGCATAACGCCTTTGAGCATTTGTCTGGGTTAAATGGGGTTTGATGCACATGTTTGGGTAATTTAATTATTGGATGTGATTTAAATGTTATGATCTCTGTGACTTATGAACCCTTGGAGGGCATAGTTGTTCTTGCAGGACCTTGCCCGGTGGACAGGTACACATGAGGGAATGATTGGCTTGGACCTTCATGGGAGCTTAAACCCCATAGATGGATGTTGGAACCCCAGCCAGGGGTGAGAAGAAATTGAAGATTTGCACCGGGAAAAAAAAAAAGATGTTTAATCCAGGTGGATATCGGTGGCCACCCACCTTTTCCGACTGGCTGAAAACAGTTTTCTGGCAATTTTGGCAATTTGTTATTTTTAGCAAGTTTTAACTTCCAGGGCCATTTTGAGGGCCTAAATGAAGGTTTTTCAAGATCGAGGTTCTCAATAATAGCTAAAGGCATAATTGAGCCGCCAGAATGAATCTCCTCGACGATACCTTTCTAACGAGCTATCATACGCCTAGAACGGAGATCGTATGCAAAAGTTACGACCCCGGGAAGTTGATGTACTAACTTACCCAAACGGGACCCACATGACTTTTGGCACTTCATCTCCTAGGGTTAGGTTTTTGGATGTCTAGGGTTTTTGGCATTCCTGTTTATTGTAAAAAGACCTTCAGAGCCTCATTGTAATCATCTTCTTGCAAATGCGAGTAGCCGTCACATCTCTTCTCAGAAATAAATTGTCACCATTCTAGCGAGTCTTTCACTCTGTATTTTTACAGTCTTTGTACATTTCTTTCATTAATAAAAATCGTGTACTACTATATATATGTGTTTATGGTTGCATCTCTGATACATTTCTGTTATATTATTGAATCTCTGTGATATCTCTGTGCATTTCTTTATTATATCTCTAATCTCATTTCATGCCGAAAATAATCCGGATCAGTGGTATCAAAGCAGACTGCTCTTGATCGTTTTTCAGTGCATGTCCCCGACGAGGTCCGAGTATAGCAAGTTGGGTCTCGAGCTTGTCTCTCTTGAAGACAATCGCTCTCGCACACCCAAGAAACCCTCAATGGCGGAAGAAAAGAAAAACGAGGGAGCAGACGATCCTATCAATTTGTTGCTTGAGCAATCTCTCACGCGACAGAGGGACGAAATGATGGAAAATTTTGCCCACATCCTAAAACGCCTGCCGATAGCATCAGGCGCATCTTCATCAAGCGGCCACTTTGGAGGCACCTCGCCTTTCAACGTACAAGTTAATTTTGATATTTCTCTATTTGAAGGACGGATAGATGCAGAAGCCCTAAAAAATGCTTAACTCTACTAGAAGGTTATTTCTCTATTCACAATTTTTCCAACAAAGAAAAGATCACCTTCGCACTCCTTAAAGCTCTCCCTCATGTCAAACATTGGTTGGAAACTTACTGAGAGCAAAGTTCCACAGAGAAGTCGGGAATATATGGGGTCAATCCCACTTGGGATTTTTTTGTGGATGCGATAAAGGAACAGTACTACCCTGTTGGCAACTATGAGGACAGTACATGAGATGGACCACATTGCGGCAAGAGAGGGGCCAAGCAGTTCCGGAGTTCACCAATACCTTCCATACCTTGTGCACCAAGCTGGGTATCAAAGACTCCGAGCGACATTTGGTTCTGAAATACTGTGGGGCTCTACACAAATACATCCAAACTAAAATGGAGTTTCTGGACATCTCATCACTCGGTGTTGCTTATCGATATGTTGTTAAAATTGAGCAGAAATTTAAGCACCAGAACAAACGGGAATTCGAGTCTGCAAATCCGCAACAACCAAAGTATGACAAAGACGGCCCTAACAAACAGTCTCCCGAAAACCAGTCCAAGACACAGGAAAAGAAGGGTCACGGAAAGACAAAGAAAAACATCGAAAAATGGTGTGATTTCCACAAAATCCCCTAGCACAACATCGATGAATGTCGCTCAAAACAGTCATTGGTGGCCGAGATCAAAGACAAGGAGCCGAACCCTGATTCRGAATCTGATTCTGAAAATACTGGTAAAGGACAGATCATTGACGCAGACCCCACTGCTATTGTCGTGACCGCAACAATTCAACCAGAAGAACTAACAGATCCTAAAGAGGGGGAGCACCTTTTTCGTTCACAGATGTGGGTGAAGGGGACCCCGCTGCATTTTATTGTTGATAGCGGAAGCCAGAAAAACTTCATCTCAGCAGAGGTCGTCAAACAGTTGGGATTGTCGACAACAACACACTCGCAGCCATACAACATCGGGTGGCTTCGGCAAGGACGAGATCTTTGTGCCAACCAACAGTGT
>JZKD02S2084378.1:152174-171467 GCA_000966675.3 Picea glauca
CCAGGACCTTTCCTGGGGCTACTTGATTTTTATCAAGTACTTGATGGTACATGACCTTCCTTGAAGAAGGACATAACCACAAGAGGGAGAAAATCCCATATGCTGTGATGATAAAGTAATAGGTTCACCATATGATTTGAAGGAATAAGTAATGCCACCTTGTTAACCCTCTCTTGCCCTTGGTTGATTGTTTTGAGGTCCTTGTTGGTTTATTGGGGTTTTGTTTAATTGGTTGTGGGCTTTGTAAAACCCCCTTACCCTTGTTGTGGGCTTTGTTTAATTGGTTGTGGGTTTTTGTTTTATTTTTGGGGGTTAAACTTAAAATTTAATAATCACATGTTTAAATGTAAAATTTAAACATGTGACTAATATTAGTTTTAATTGACCCCCTTACCCTAACCTATGACTATATAATAGACCCTCCCCCTCTTCTCTAAAACATATTCATACCTTCTTCTATTGTGATAGCGTGGAGATGCTCAGCTCGTGGCCTCAGTTTTGCTGTTGATTTGTGAGAAGAGTGAAGCAGTCCTTCTGTTTTGGTGTAGTGCCTTCTTGCTGGCCAGCCGCAGCCTCCTTATTGGCTTCCTGTGCACTCTAGGTGCTGCCGCGGGTGTCTCCCTGTAGCTGCTGTCCACCTATGTGACTGTCGCATCTTCTTTGTGATCACTGTGGTTTGCTGTAACAGTTTCAAGAGTGTTGGGGAGTGTCGCGGCCTTAAACCTGTTGAGTGATTGGCTGTAACATTACTTGCTAAGGGTGCCGCTTCATCACTTGCTGTGTGTGCTGCTTCATCACTTGCTGTGTGTGCTGTGCCTATCTCAGCCGTGGGGTTTTTAGTTTAGGGTTTGGGTTCTTGTTTTTGGTTCCAGTAACCCTATGTTCGATGGCATAAAATTTCCTTCTTTTCTTTGGCATAATAAGATCAGTTATTGATCCATGAACTGAACCTTTAACTGAGCATAACATTCAGGATTGATCTCTACTGTTCTATCCTCTGAGGTAAGGCTGTCATCAGGTATGTTTCCAACTTATTTCTAGCTACAGATCTGAGGTAACTGTAAAGTGGTTTTATTGTCAATCTGCTGTTATATAACTCTGCTGCTACAATTAGAAGAACTCTTTGTTTCAGAACTAATCTATATAGATCTGTTGTTACTTGTAGAAGAGCTTTTTGTTATTGATTGAGATCTGAGTTTTATAGCATACAATCTAAGTTCTCTTCTGCTGTCTGGAACATAGATCTACTGTTGTTTCTATAGAACTGTTATCACTGAACCTAGTTTATTGCATATAGTCTGAGTTTATTTTTGGTATTGAATGAGCCTTGTCTAAACTGCTGTTACTATTTCTTCTAGATCTGCTTTTATGGTTTTAAGATCTGAGATCTTTTATTTGTAATCTATGTTTGTCTTCTTCTAATATCATTGTCTATTATAGATCTATCTCTATATGCTGTTTGTGCTTCAGATCTGAGTTGTTTTGTTTAAAATTAAAAGGAGACTGCTCTTTTTCAACTTTACCCTAAAATCTAACAAGGGAGAACTGAAATTTTCGCACTAAAGGGGTTATTTGCTGAAATTACCAAGGCACACTTGCTTGGAGGCTATTTTGGATGCATTTTTTATCATTTCTTGGTGAAATTTTGGCTAATCTAGGGTTTTTGTGCTTGATTATTCTTGGTGAAATAAGTAAATCTACAATTTTCATTTCATGATAAATGTCTATGGTATGTTTACTTGTTCATATGTAAGATTATGAAATTGCTTGCTTGAAACCCTAGGAGTAAGAAACATAAGGTGCTTATTTGTTGCTCTTTATTTTGCTAGTTTTGCTTAAGAAGATCTTGTCTAGACAAACTTCTAGAGCCCTAAAGTGCTAGCACTTTAGATGCTTTGTCTAATTCTTATTGCATTAAATATTTTTCAAAAATCTAAGAATAGGAGAAATTACTAGGGCCTAGAAGTGCCTACACCCTAGTTGAACTTTCTCTTTGAGGCTTGGTGCTTGAGAATTTAAGGTACTATTCTCAAGCTTCCACCTTGTTATCTTTTAGACAAGTATAATCATTGTTGTCTCTCCAAGTTAATGTGCTGATATAATTGACTCCATAAACCCTAAAGGCACTGGTCTCTTGTCTCTCTTTTGTTGGAAAGTTGATTAAACACTCGAACACTATTCTCTTAAGCTATTACTAATTAAATCTAACACTAATGTAGCCTAGATCGCTAACTTTCTTGCTGCTGTTATAAATGCTTGCCACAGCCAACTAACTGCAGCAAATTTTCTGCATAATTGACTTTGAATGCTAGCTAAACACTTCAGAAGTTGCTTATGACATTTGATTCTCATTCTGCTTAGTAAATGTTATCTTTTCACTATCTTTTCAAGCAATTCTAAAGAGCTTTTAGTGCAGCTGTTACAATTTATTAATTGTTGTTGTAAACTTATTAACTGCTGCAATTTTATATCAGCTAGCACTTATTTTCACTGTCCATTGTCTATTGAGGTATTATTATCATATTTGTACTTGGAATTATTGTATATGCATGTTATATTGTCTTGTTCCAGGCAGGTACATCGAGCACTTCATTAACCTCATCTTTTAGCCACGAACTTAGTGACTTTGGTAACCAATGAGAGGGGGGAATATATCTTGACCACAACCCTAATTTTCCATCCCTTTAGGTTACCAGGGACGCCTCCCCTAGGGTAGACCCTGCCTATCCCTAAAAAGTGGGGATTTCCTATTAAGGTGACAGTGATAGGCTATCCTGTTTGTTACACCAATCTCCCTTACTTGCCTTGGGCTTTGGGCAAGTACAAATTGCACAATAACACTACCCTTATCATTTACCCAATCCTTGGCCAACAAAAGTTGGCATTCTTACATGATGACTTGGTAGTATCATTTATAATGCGCTTTTACTCATTTCAACGGATCATATTGATCAGTGCTATTTGTACCATTGGTGGAGATTGCTTCAGCGATATATTATGTATATTACTCTTGTTGCAGGTGCTACTCCATGGATTATTATTGGTGGAGTAATCTCCTATTACCTTTATCTTGTGCTCACGATGTTCCAGTCATTACTCTCACTTGGTCTTTGCATGATGCTTTCAAGTCTTATTAGTAGTTGTTGTGTCCTCTAGCTCGATGGGGTACCTTCCTAGTGGTTTTCCTAGATGTCATTCCCCTTTCATTATCAGTCCATCATTTTTCCTAGGTACCATCCATTATTTCATCACCCTTTCATTTTACCAAGTCATAACTCATATTACACCCATATTCCATCATTTACCCACTCCTAGAGGGGGCATGATCCATTTCATCAATTTTCATATAACTTTTCCTTCATAACCAACCTCTCATTCTGCATATTTCATTATATCACCTTTTTCGTGTGTGAAAATGCCAAAGTAGTTTGGGATAAGTTTGAAGTGCTACATTATTGGCCTATTTTATCATTGGGTTCTAAACCTTAATTGAGGCCTCATTCCATAAGTTTCAATTTAAAATATAAAATATAAAGAAAGAGTAAAAACACACTAGGGAATGCAACTTGATGTTCACGTGGAACACAACTTGAGGGTAGTGCTCCCCTTTGGCACACATGCTGAGGCAACCCATATGAAAAAAAAACAATAATATTTGGGGAGTGGTTGCCCTCATGTAAATTCTTTGAGTGTCTTTAAGTCCTATTCACACTCATGCATGCTACATTTATTTATCATTTCATTGACTTGGCACATGTGTTGAGGAGGTGGTTGAGCTTGCACAATTTTTGCAGTTTAGCTATGCATGCACCCTATCCAGTTGTCCACTTTCACATCCGTTTAACCATTTTTTTATTCATTTGTCGACTCCATCTTCTTGGCACTCTCTCCTAGGTGGTGTGACCCACTAGAAGGTCCACCTACACCTTTGAATAAGCCCTATTCACACCATTTTCACCTTGATGATGGATATTTGACTTCGAACTAGTGTGGCCTTGCTATTTTGGGAGATTCTTCACATGGTTTGAGATTTGAATGGAGGAGTAATCTCTTGGATATTATTTTTTATTTCATGGACTTGGTCTCTTGCTATTTATGGAGTGGCACGCCTTCTCTTGGTGGACCACTTGCTTTTTCGAGACTTGGGCAGGGTCTCAAGCTATTCTTGGAGGGTGCACATGTTTGAGGTTCTTATTTACTATTTTTTAGAGAGGGTTGCAATTACCTTGCACCATTCCCTAGGGCGCACCACTCTTGCGCGTTAACTTATTATTACTTATTGGATGGGCCTTACTAGGCATGTACCCTAGCTCCTTGACCCTCTCATGTAAGTATTAATTTATTATTTTATGACCAATTCAAGAGTATTGTAATATTATTTTAGTATTTGTTTAACTCATCAAGCATGATCGCGTTGATATTATTTTTTATTGTGAGGTGGTTGAGCCTAGAACTCTATAAATAAGAAGCCCCCCTCACTTGTAATGGTTGTTGTTGAGTAAGCTATAGTAGAGAATTTCTTCTTGGAGCAAACATTGGGTGAGATTTATTTCTTCTTCATATGTGTGAGGCTTTTGTGTGAGAAAACTTATTGGTGAGAGATTATAGGCTAGAATGATGCTTATCTATATGTTTTAATAATTTGGTCTACGGACTTGTTTGGGGATCCCTCCCAAGCTTTGTTTTAAGATCCCTCTGGATCATAAGGAACAAGACCATTTTCCATGAAGGAAAACCCAAGGTGGATTGGATAGTTGTCAAAGCTCTTAGTTGTATTTTTAACTTCATCTAGGCTACTTTCATGGGGAAATCAATCAAAAATAAAATTTAGTGATGCAAGAGCAATGTAAGATGTTGAACTTGAATCTCACTCAAATCTTCAAAGATGATCCCTCTAACATAGTGTGTCAAATCTTATTTCGGATGCTACTCAAGTAGGCTTTTATAGACTTCAATTTCATCGATCTTATAAGAAGAATGTGGGAACCATGGGAGAAAATGGTCAATTTGCTCACTTGACAAAGGAGACTATGGTGATCTAAGAGGAAAAATGTGACTAACAATGAAGTGAAATTCAAAGGCTTTATTTGAGGATTGAAGATTGTGGGAGAAAGTGTTCAAGAAACTTATTTTCCAAGGAGATTTTAAAATTATATTTGATTAAAAGATAACATCCTTTGGAATCCTTCATATATTGCAATTGTTGCAAAAGAGTCAAAGGAGATGTTTTATGGGTTTAATGCTATTAACACAATACATGTTCTTATGGGCGAAAAAAGAAGCAAAAATTAATCCCAAATTAGCAATCTCACTTCAAGATATAGAGTTAGTAGCAAATAAGTTGAATCTCCTAGGAATGAAGATAAAAGGGTAGTTAGTTTATGAAGATTCTGTAATTAGTATTTGTGTGTGTCAATTTGCTTCAACATGAACACATTACACAGGGAGTGACAATCGTCATGATTGTTACACTATCTGAATGAAGATTTACAAATATATTTTGACATAATATGAGTAGGATAAGGTATGACCCTAAATCTTACTTAACTATGCATAAGCAACTAATGGCACATCAAGGATGGAGCATGCTTTGATCTAGACTGTCATCATTTCAGACTCACCTTAGTTTGGCCTAGGAAGGCCCCTTTTCAACAATGCCTAAACTTGAGGGTTCAAACAATGTTGTAGTCTCCTTTTGATTCTTTCTTTGCTTTATACACAATCATATTTTGTTGCGTGGACCTTATTTACTACCAGTATATTAGATAGTCACTTCTTAATGTTAATATATGTTAATTATTCACTACTATTCCTAGTGGTTAACTGCATAACCTGATTACCAAGGGCATAATATTATATCTACAAATGCCTACTAGAGCCAATCTTGAATAGAAGGAAAGGAGTAGTAATTGGGTTTGGAAACTACCATACTGTGACCCTTCGATAGACATGAAGATACCAAGCAACGCAAACTTCCTCTTAATTTCATTCATCGCATGGGCATAATATTATCACTACAAATGGCTGCTAGAGCCGGTCTTGGATAAAAGGGCTAGACCTAGTGGTTGGGCTTGGCCTTACCATGACCCGTAAAGTGAGGTGAAGTGACCATGCAACAAGCTTTCTTTCAATTGCATTTCTCTTTCAACAGTAATGTTGCAATATAATCACAACCAGCCTTTCAAACAAAAAGTTGTCGTTAATTATTCCTAGAAGAATCTCCAAGGGATTTACAACAGATAACTAACATTAGAATTCCAAACCTAGTATCTTCAATTATGCCACCATTTTTGTTATCGGTTTGCAAATGAATCGATGTAATTAGTCAAATACAGATACAACAAGCATACAAACCTTTTAGTTGTACAACTCAAAAAAGCCCAAAGCAAGTCAACATCGAAAGTGGAAAACAAGCAATCATTACCTGGCAGCTCTAATTTGAACTCTTAGAAAGTTTGGATCAATCGCCATCGCCCGTTTACAATCTGCAAGTGCTTCTCTCATTCTCCCAACAGCCATGCGAGTGGCTGCACGATTGCTATAGCACAGCATTGATGCCCGGATACAACTCTCTGATGTTTCATTAGGAGATACAATACTTGCCCCTCGTGAATAGCAATCCTCTGCTTTAGGAAAGTCTCCATTTGCATAAGCTTGATTTCCCCTGTGGAACATATAGGCAGGTAGTATTTAAGTAATATTTAATAGACACATCAAGGTTTGGTATGCCCTATGTAAAATCATGGAATATGTAATTAATAAAAGTATAAAGCTTGATCAAATTCACAAAGTGTCTCACAGAAAGTTCACACAGCAGACTAGTACAAGACTAATAAAAATGTGGACAGACTTTATCTCGAAACAAAAAACAAGAAACCTAGTAACATTATCCTTGAATTAAATAATGGTACATTAATCCTCACCTGAGTCGCCATTTTTCACAAGCCTGCTCTGCTGCCGCACTTTTTACAACATTTGAGATGACCGTTGCTCCACTTTCTTCTTTGTGCTTCGACATAGATGAAAATGGCTCTGAAATATCATTTCCTTTATGTTCTTCATCTTTCTGTTTTGTACCTTGAAACATATCTCCATTAGGATTTAAGATGTCTCGTTGCATTCCATTCATTTGAAAAACAAAAGGCTGTGTGGTAAAAGGAGACGAGTCAATCTTAATATCACAGCTTGATGGATTTATATTTTCTCCATTTTTTGTCCGATGGCTTCTTCTGGCATGTCGTCTGGATACTGATGGAGTAGAATTTGGAGAGGGAGATGCAAAGGTAAACTGCCTACTTCGACTGCTTTCTTCAGCTTTTGCACCAACAGAGGAATATGCAAAGGCAAACTGCTTGCTTTGACTGCTTTCTTCAGCTTCCGCTTTTGCACCACCATCATCGATTCTAACCTTTTCCATTTCAGAATTTAACCACTCACTTTCAGAACTCGGAATAGATATCTGCTCTTCAGCGGATGGCCTTCTACTATTATTATATCTATCAGGAATAAAAGATTCTGCTTCACAGGCGCTGTAACTTCTCTGCCAAGACAGATTCTCCCCTCCTTTGGATGGCTTTTCTTGGGGACTACTTTTGGCATTCATTTCCTTATCGGTACCAATATGTAAGTTTACAGCTGCAGCCCTTAGCTCTTCGACCTTGGCTTCCATGACAAGAGATTCATGCAAATTGTAGCTTGTTTGAGCACCATACTGGACAGAAGTTTCCCGCGTGGAAGAAGATTGTCCCAAATCTGGCATGTTGTGATTGCCAAAAGGAAACTCATCTTTAGAAGCAGTTTCATTGTAAGGAGAGAAGTCCATTGGTGAGCCTCCCTCAGTGTGATTGGCTGGAGTGGAACATGGCACGTACCTTTTTAGTTTAGGAGTGGAGCGCCTACCAAGCTTTCGTTGTATAGATGTGGGCAACTGATATTTTTCTCTCTTTTTCCTTGTACTGTGGCTCTTGCTCAATTCGTTGCTTGCATTAAACTCAAAAGTCTGATTCAAACTCGAAAACAAACTCCCCATAGCAGGCCAAGAATTATCTTTTCTTGATGATTTGCCCTCACATTGAGGTGTCTCATAGTTTGTAGGAATTGCTCCCATTTCTCCAGTGCTGCTTGAGAGATTAACCTTGTTGGCAGTTTCTATTGTAGAGCCACTACTAAATGCATGTGCAGCAGAGCCAGAGGCAGAACCTTCAGAGAATGAAAACGGTTCCACAAGCGGACTTGCAGCTTTATTGCTCCCACATTCAAACTTACCCCCTGCATTAAAGATGAACGTTGAAGGAATTGAGCTGCCAGTTGTCAATCCAACCGAGCTGTCAGCCGCAAAACTAGCAAATTTTGGGCAAGAAAGAGGCATCTCAGCTGCAAATGGATTATCAAATGTGCAGGCACCTCGGCTAAATGATCCAGAGAGTGATGCTTGATTAGTAAATGGAATTCCATACTTTTCATCAACATTTTTCTTCAATCTGTTGGTGTTAGTGTTAGATGCTTGGGATGCAAATGGACCGTCGTATGTTCCTGCAGCTTGTTTCAAGCCACTACTGTTGTCGCATCCTCCTGTTCGCAAATCTTGTTTGTGTCTGGATCTAACGCTAATCTTTGGTTTGGTTGCTGTAGTAAAGACAAATGCTCCCTGAGCAGCATCTTCCGTGTTGTTCAAATGACCATCTACACTGCTAGAGTTCATCTCAGATGGCTTAGACGTTCGCTGTTCATTACAGGCCATGCTATCACTTGAGTTCCTGGCATAGTTAACCTCATCGACTGTGCTTCCAACATTGACTGCCCCTGACCAACCAGAAACTGAACCTCCACCTCCCAAATTAACATTATTCTTGCTTTTGTTTTTGGACGCTAACCTATCATCCATATTTCCTCTAAATGTAAAGCTGCCCCTGCTGTCTTCATACTTTTTAAAATAAGAATTGGCTGCAACGCCTGAACCACTCCCGGATGTTCCAACAAAAGGGTTCCAGCCACGCATTCGGTTGCCCAACTCCTCATCATCGTTCTGTTTAGCCGAGTCATTCTTTGCAAATGGCTTTAGATGGTCATTCTCACTATTGTTTTTGGACGCGAACTTATCCTCCGTACTTCCTCTAAATGTAAAGCTGCCCCTGCTGTCTTCATGCTTTTTAAAATAAGAATTGGCTGCAACCCCTGAAACATTCCCGGATGTCCCAACAAAAGGGTTCCAGCAACGTATTCGGCTGCCCAAGTCCTCATCATCGTTCTGTTTAGCCGAGTCATTCTTTGCAAATGGCTTTGGATGGTCATCCTGCACCGGTTTAAATCCCTGGTTACCAATATTCTCCCCAAACACATTGGAAAACGATGCAGAAGTACTTGAGCTTTGATTCAGATCGCGCTTAAAGCAATATCCAGTCTGATTGGATCCCGCATTTGAATTTGACTGAAAAGGATTGTATCCCGATTTTTCAACCCCCGAGCTATTCTCGCCATCAAATAATTTACCGGTAAAAGCCGCAGATTTACCCTTGGATGAATTTAAATTCCTTCGCACCTTCATCAACCTCGGCCTCTGAGTAGCAACAGGTCTATTTCTCTGAGCACTGGTGGAGGCTTCGGCCTGAAAGGGCCCCGCAGCATCTTTGCTCGGAATGTTAAATACATTATTACTAGCAAATGAAAAAGATGCACGAGACGTAGAAAATGGGGCCGAAGCAAAAGGGCCAAAATTTGCATTAGCATTATAATTGATTCCATCTCCCATTACTGAGGAAGAATTAAACATGGTCTCCTTACCTGAATCAGTTCTATTTAACCCTGAGAATGCAGCGTGAAAGCGTGCATCGCCAAAACTCCCAGAAGAAGAAAAAGAAGAAGCAGCCGAAGAATTTATATTCGTATTGCTATCGAGATTAATAGGCATGCCACCCGGATTGGCGTTGGCAAAAATATTAAAATTGGGGTTAGGGTTTTTAGGGTTACCCCAGATGGTCTCAGAGGACGAGATTCCGCCGTAAAACTGTCCGGGCTGTTGAGCGACCCCGTTTCGAACCCCCTGCCCTTCGTTTTCCCTGCCGTTTGGGCTACGGACATCTACAAGCGTTGACATCGGTCCCTTTGGGGTACTGAATTTGTTTATCTATTTCTTGAGCGCCCGCATTTTGTTCTGGAATTTCTGCTTCTTCGTCTTCCGTCCAGCAAAACCCCGATGATTCAAAAAAAAATTATAAAACCGCCCTCGATCAAAAGCGGATTACTGGGGCCTTCGGGACCGCTTGCGGCGATGAGCGAAAGAGGTTTTGAGATCCGAAAGTTTGGGGCCGCTGGCTTGCATAGAAGGCTGTTACGTTTATGGGCCAAGATTTGTGAATCGACAAAAGGAAGCCTAACAGAGGGAGCGTGAAAGAGCTCCGCAGCCTCAAGAAGATGTCTTTAACTCGCCATTTTTTAATATTTTTTTACTACGGTTTAAATTATTTTCCAACGTTTCGAAATTGGAGGAACAAGGATTCGTATGCCACGTCACTTTGAGCGAAGCCCCTTACGATATTTTTTTCCTTTTTTTCCTCCAAATGGGTGAGGGGAGTGTTTTCAGTGCCACGTCACCCATGGGAGGTGAGAATTTCGATGCCATCTCATTTTTGTTCAGTAAACTTGAAAGAATAAGGTTTTGAAAGGGAATTTTGTTTGATTCCGAGTATTTTAATTTGAATAAATGTTTGTATTTAAAAATTTTGATCTTCCATTTAATTTGGAATCTTTCCAGTTTTAAATTTTAAATTTTTAAAATCTTATTAAGACAACGAAATCCTTTCAACTTGAAAAAATTTTAAGGTGTAAAGTTTGAACAAATGTTAATATTTAAAAATTATATATTTGATTTTTTATTTAAAATTATATATTTGATTTTTAATATATACTAAGTATTACTAATTTTTTAATCACATATTTAGATTAAAAAAGATTATATGTGATATTGTATAAATGTTAGTATTTAAAAATTATATATTTAATTTTTAATATATACTAAGTATTACTAATTTTTTAATCACATATTTAGATTAAAAAATATTATATTTGATATTGTATAATTATTATGTTATTATAAAATAATGAAAAATTAACTTTGTTTTATTAGTAAAAGGTTTTGTTTTTTAGAATCTAGGGGAATCGATCGTCATGATTTTGGCTGCCACTATAAACCCTAAGCTAGTGTCATTAACCCGCACGTCTAGTAGGAAACTTATGACTTAAGAAGGACCAAGACATTTGGAGACACACCGGTGATGGGGTCCCACTGATGGGGGGCACCCATCCTTTTAGCCTTATCACAATGGACTAAGGTCTCATCGGGGATTTGAACCCAGGTGGGGAGAATTATTAGTAAAAGGTTTTTTAATAATAATAATAATGTAATGTTAAGGTCATGGTCGAGCCCCCCGGATGGGGTGACAAGTGGTGCGATAATGCCATGTGGGAACGAGCCGGGACGCAGCATTAATGCATCCACCGGCTCGTATCACCTCAGCCATTAACCCGCATGCATCCGAGCAAGAGATATCTTTCGATGAGGCCCCTCGCGCGAGTGCAGGGTACCCCTCACCAGCGCACTACCCAGCAGAGTTTAATGGCAAGGTTTAATGTTGCGGATATGACAATTGTGTTGATAACAGCGTTCATTGTTCGGCTCATGACTCCAAACAGCAAATTGCTCCGGGAAGCCTACGTCTCGCAGGCGAACCAGAGCTGCGGCAGCCCCTCCCCTGGTTCTCTAGCTCAGCAGCCGCACTCGGCGTTCCCGCCTTTCCTCCGCAGCAATTTGCTAGACACAGGCAGCACTCAGATTTTGCACATGGATCACGTCATGCCCCGGATTCGAGGGAGACCGCGACGGGGAGCGGCCTGGTATGCGACGGAGTCTCGGCGTAAACAAAAGAAGAAATTCGAGAGAGTTATGGCGATAGCCGCTCGGCGACGAAAGACCAGACTGCGTACGCCTCCAATGGCGTACGTGGAAGAGGTCATACCGGAAGGCGGTCTGCCAAGCCCCCCTGGGCACACCCTGTTTATGGTACCTGAGCACTGGAACCCGGGTGCAAGCTCCGGCTCCCACAGCATCCATCAGCCTACAAGCAAGGTGCCCGACCCCTCCACAGCCACCACGGAAGAACCTTACACCCCCTGCTACGTGGAAGAGGAGGCTCCTCCTGAGCCCACCAAGGAAGCGGAGGAGACAGGGCAAGAGTGTCAACGACACAGGACACAGGAAGCGGATGCGGCCACTAACGAGGATCGCATGGATAGCCATCGCCTGGAGCAGTCACCTGCAGTTGATTGGGGATACCTCAATCTCGTTTTTGAAATCAGGGACAAGCTGGATGATCAAATCTTTCGCCTGGAACGAATGGATGAACGGCTGGACATGTTCTTTGTTGCTCACTCCAGAGCATCGTCAAAGAAACAATGTCCGACTTGTGCGCGCACCTACACATTCCCTGCGAGATGGAGGCACGCTGAGGCCTAGGACAAGCAACTTCGTTCAGAGGTTCCTTCATGTCGCAAACTCGACTCTGGTTCTGGTGTTGTTGTTATACTTTCTGCCTTGTGTTAGTTAGTTACCAAGTTGTCTTAGTAATAGTTAGAATAACCAGCTTTCATGCTGCAACTATCAATCCTGGTTTCCTTCGGGCAGGACGTCGCACAGTCAACTCTGTTAATTTTGCCACCTATGCACACAGTGTGACACATGGAAATGGATGCACAGCTGTCCCAGTTTCCTGCTTAGGCGGGACAGCTGGCATCACTTACCGTCTTCTATTTTGTATTTTGTTTATAGTAATATAACAGGCACCACCCTTTTTACTTACAAAAAAAAAAAAAAAGGTCATGGTCGAGCCAGACACCAAATTGGTGTATGAGTCCCCCTTGTTTGTGAGACAAGGGACCCTCTCCACACAATGATTTGACTGTTAAATTCTACAGAGGTGTACATAACCTACCCACCTTTGGATTTGAACTTGTGACCTCCTAGGAGAAAACACATGTTCTTAACCATTAGGCCCACTCAAGAAAATAAAGTGTTAAGGATTATATCCAAACAAGGAGGAGTTGTAATGCAATTTAATCCCTACCGCCTTGTAATTATAAACAACAATAGAAAGTTTGAGTTATGCAACGAGGAGTATGAAAAGAGTAATGATTGTTTTATAGTATGTACAAAACTAACTCTGATAATTGCAATGAATAAGCCCTCAAAGAAGTTGAAAATCTAGGTACAAAGCATGAAGGAAAATATTCGATAAATTCAAATGACTCATTACATATCCAATAGTATTTTGAAGATGAACTTTAGTAGTCGTTCTAAAACCACATAGGCATAGACCATCCATTTATCATGTTATTAATGATACCATGGTACAAAAGGGAAAGGGAAAGGGATGACTTCTCCCAACAACACATCAATTGTTGCTCAAATGGGACCAGCCCCGAGCTCAGGAAAGCAATCCATAATCCCCTACCTTTGGAAATTTATCCCTAAGGTTGGATGGCATTTTCCCACAAACTTGTTGCTCCAATAGACCAACAAGATGGAAGGAACAAACCATAGCTCTCCAATGATATGAAGATTAAGCATGGTATATAGTGAAGTGGGTCGAAGTTCAGAATGTCACTGCGAAAACCAAACAAGTCCATGTTATGAAAGGTAATTAATTGTAAAACCTTCTTATCAATATTGTTGCAGTTGCTCTAGAAAAGGTTTACTTTCTTTGTCAATTTGGCATTCTCATTTGCTAACAGAATGACAGAAAGTAAGGAATGTTGCTTTCCCTCAACTTGAGTGCCTAAAGTAAAGCCCTTAAAGCTATGATCATCAAATGTTCTACCCCTACCTTTGATCCTCCAATTAGTTACCCCTAGCGTATGGCATAGGCCCTGCACATGGTGATGGCATTATGCTAATGAAGAAATATTAAAAAAGGTTCCATCAAAAACTAAAAAATGTAGAACTCGGGTGCAATGGACTCTTAACGTGTTAAAGAAATTAGTATATTTGCAATTTAATCTAAAAGTAAACAATGCATGCTCATGCATGTCATTTATCCTTGAGTGCACTTTTCAAGAAGTCTTCATCTCTCGATATTATGTTTGAGCTTTATGTAGAGGATGAAAGATAACAATTGGTGGTTGGGCACGTTACAATGTGGTTTTCAGATGGTTCTTGGAGAGCGTTCTTGAAGTAGTGTGGCTCAACATGGTGGTTGGGTATGTTATAGACTGGTATTAGAGCCTTGGTTTCAACACTAGACCTGTATGGGCCAGAGACAGAGTTGTAGGATACGACGTCAGGTTGTGAAGACTTGTTATAGAATAAAGAATGCACAGACCGACATAAATGGTGATTGTTGATGGATAGATGTATCTCCCACATTCGTAAGGCAAAACAAATACCAGGAGTTTATAAAGAAAATGTGAAGATATATGGATTAAAAGAAAACATGAGAGTATGGAACCCCACATAAGGAAATGAACTTTTGGTGAGAAAGAATGATGAATCTAGAGGTAGTTAACTCTTAGTCATTGATCTCTGGAGATCAATGGTTAAGATCAAAGATTTGGAGGGGGGTCGATGTCGGTGGGCCAACCCAGCCAGGTTAGCACCATGATAGAAACCTCATCAACATCCAGATTAGTGCCACATCAATGGAAGCCCACGTGGATGACACCTCATCTATGACGTCTCCATGAAAGGAGTTGGAAAATTGGTTAAGTCCCAAGATATCGCGGAGGCAGTGAGGTACGACAAAGGATCAGGGGTATGGAAAGAAGTGTGGTATCCTCACGAACCTACTAACTCGTGGTAAGAAGTGGAAAATCGGCTAAGTCCCAAGATGTCATGGAGGTGGTGAACGCAGCGGAGGATCGGGGTTATGTCAAGAAGTGAGGTAGCCCCACAGACCTGGGGACCCATGGAAAAATCTCAAAAATCATCGAAGTTGTTATCACTCCAGGAAACTCTCCTAGGCTGTAAGTCAGAGATGCCTGGTAACTTAATCTTTTGGTAACTATTTTCTCAATAAAAAAGTGTGGGTTTGGATCAAGTCGGAGGACTGAATCATTTCTCACTCAAAACATGCATGAACACATTTAGATGGACAAGGCTTTCAACCACGAATGTTCAGAGAGTTTGCAAATAAAGGGATGTATGGAGAAATAATTATTATATCAGCAGAATCACATATAAAGCATACATGAATGGCCAATTACAATAATCACCGGAATACTTGCAAAGTTTAACTTATGAATGCAATGATAAGATGACAGTTATCGGGCATAAACAAGCATCACAACATGAATATAATATCCAGGTGCAAGTACAGAATAGATAAGAAGATGAAATCTGAACAAGTTACGGCAAAAGAAGCTTGTATTACTTAATATGAAAATGAGAAGTTTGAGTACATAACATGAAAAGTCTCCAAAGTCGAACCCTTAGTTCCTATTCTACCTTTAGCTTTATAGCTTTACAATGCAGTTTTGAGATCCTGAAAGCATGGATCAAATGTGCTAAAGATAGAAAGTCAAAATTTAGTTTGCAAAAGATATGGAATGATCCCCAAAAACGAGGTCAATCCCAGATTTCATGGTCTTCATCTCTTGTAGAGTAATGGTGCAGTGCATGATAGCTTTCCAACGCTGAGTGATGACTCTTCCAAGAGATACAAATTCAAATCTATTGATGTGAGTAAGCATCCTGATTTTATGTCTTTGTCAAAGGTACCAAAAACGTTTGAAACACCTCTTCTTTCCATTATCCATCAAAAGTAGCTGTTGGATCTGACTTGACAATTCATCAAATGTCTATTCGAAGAGGTTTCAAACCATTCCAACTCAAAAAACTTCGATCTGTGCAAAAACTCGATCATTCTGGCAGTGACAGGCTTTCGGTGGTTAACCTAGAAGGCTCCTGAGTGGATTATCTACCGAAAGCTCTATTTTTGGTGGTTAATGAACAGTCGTCCTGTTCGCTTAAACCACCTAAATTTCAGCTTTGAGAAAACTTCAAAATTTACAAAAATGATTACCTTGATTCCTTGCTTGATGTTCAAGGTCTTTTGGACGATGAAACCCTTGTTCGTGCAGATCTGCAAACTTCAACTGGCTATGCGGAAGGCTCTGGTATGTCTACCACGGTTGTAGTTAAGTTAGCTAGAGTCTCCAAACCGGTTTGCTCCTGTGCTGGTGATTGAAACTCTTTTAATTTCAACCTCATAATTCTAAGTTGTTTGTACAGCTTCATGTTCTCCCTGATCAATACCCTATTCTTGTCTTTGATCTTGTCATGCTTCTCTTTGAGGGTTTGGTTTATTTTGAAAAGCTTTGCATTTATTTCAGTCAAGTCTGTATTATCTTTCTTGATAACTCTTTCCAAGACTTCCATTTCATAGACTTGTTGCAGGAGTTTATTGATTTCCCGTACCCTAGATGTTGTAGGCTTACTTGAAGAGGCTTTTGCCACTGGTGGACTGTGTGCCTCTGGAGGAGTTGGTGAAGGTAAATTGGAACAGTCGTCTGCAATTTGTCCAACCTGTACATTACCCTATGTCTCTGCTAACTCTTGTTCCAGCTCTGAATCACTATAGGGTAGATTTAAAGGGTTACTTCCTATAGCAGGGTCCTTGGATTGCTCACCCTCAAACTGTAGCTTTCTTTTGATTCTTTTCTTTTTAACAGAGGATGATTCTATCAGATCTCTTGGTGGTGAGATACCCTTTTGTTTTCTATGACTGCTTTTAGGAGTAATAGTCCTCTTAGTGGCAACCTTTTTACCCATCTCCTGTTGTTGCCAATTAGTCTGGAATTCATTCTAGAAGAGGAAATAGTTCCAATCTACCTGCCTTTTCTTCAATGACTCTTTGACAATAAGAGTAATGAGTCCTTGATGAGACAATCTGCTTGTCACCTTAGTGGGCTTGGCCTTGACCTGTTTAGACATTTTCGTGAGGGCTTTGTGCAAGTAAAATGGTAAATTGATGGGAGATCTCCCTGTGAAATTATTTAAAAGCTTGAAGTGGTAGAACATGACTCTGTTGTATCTACCTTCATAGGTGATATAGACAAAGATAGCCTTCAAGAGAGATTGCCATTTAGGTTCTAGATAAGACATTGGTATTTCTTTTTTCCATGTAAGATCTTTATGCAGAGGCTGTAGGTAGGACCTAAACTCAATGTTTGAAGGTACCATTGATTTGAACCAACAATCACCTGTTCTGGGAAGACCTGTGAACTTAGCTATGCTTGCCTCATCAACCACAAATTGTTCCTTTCCCATTGTTGTTGTTCTCCCATCATACGAGCTAGAAAAAGTCTCGGACACCTGTTGATGGAAATCTGCTAGTTTTTCATAATAGGTATACACTTCAGTCTGCTTGAAGAACTCGGCCACCTCAGGGTGTGCCTCAAGGTACCAAACTCCATCCACTTCAGCCCTCAGAACTGGCCCTGCTTTCAGCATTAGTAAATGTTGATTGTACCTGTGATTAAGAAAAACTGAGTGTCAGGGAGACAAAGACTCTAGTATTTAGGATGACAGAGAGAACGACTCATGGAAGAGAAAACGGGATAGGGTGACACAGAGTTCGGATCACCAAGCTCAAACACTAACCGAGTTTAGGCAACAAACTGACTGAGAGCATGCCGAAAATTTCGAGTTTCGGTGGGATATTCATTTAAACTGAAACAAGATGGGTTTTGAACTTGCCTGATGAATCGACCCGGCTTAAGTGACTTGAGAGCGATTTGTTGGACTCTAACAACGCTCGACGATCACCATGGGAAACAGGATTATGATCTTTGGAAGCATGTTTGTTTGATGAAATCACGGACTCACGATTATCTCAATAACTCCGGAATTCAAATTGATAATGAATGAAGATTAAATAAGAGATTTAACGGGGTCATGATGGATTGTGTACTCGTGACTAGAAATGGTGAGAGGCTACGTGACAACATGCATGAATTTCTGTATCATCCCCGTGTCTTAATTTTGAAAAGACAAATGTGGTTGAAAGGACAACAAATCTCAATTTTTTGGATAGATATAACAAGAACGTGCATACCTTACCACCTTCATGAGCTTTCGGCGATTACGTTTCCATCATTGCGCCAATTGACAACTGGCTCGTGCAAAAGCACGGGCTTTTCATTTTTCCCGTTAAAAGGTTTTCGGTAGTTAACCGCACTTTTGC
Organism: Picea glauca; assembly: GCA_000966675.3. Classification (NCBI taxonomy): domain Eukaryota; kingdom Viridiplantae; phylum Streptophyta; class Pinopsida; order Pinales; family Pinaceae; genus Picea; species Picea glauca. The sequence goes on from JZKD02S2084378.1 coordinate 170,405, forward strand.
TTTGCCCTCTTAACTACTGGGAACAAAGGCTTTCAGTGGTTAATGAGCACGTTTTAGGCTCGCCTAAACCACCGAAACCTGAGATTCTGAGTTTTGCTTGACCAAACCAAATCAAAAATTATTTCTGAGCTTATTTACAGAAAATAGACTCTCTAACCTACCTACAAAAATTTAGGAATAAATTTTGGACCACAACCTATCACCTCAAAAGCAAAATTTCCACCAACTTATTTGAGGAGATAACAGAAGTACCGAGAGTGAATCAGTCGGGCGAACGAGATCACAGATATAGATGTATCAGGAAAATTTTGTAGGCTCACGACCATGACAAGAACTTGGGAAGCGACTAAGTGTAAAGATGTTGCGGAGCGCGAAGATATCTAGACAAATGGTTAAGTATCAAGATATCGTAGAGGTGGTGAGCACAACGAAGAGTCGGGGTATGTGAAGAAATGTTGTAGACCCACGAACCCATGAACCCATGGTAAGATGTTGAAAATTGGTTAAGTATGAAGAATATCGGTAGAATGGAGATGTTCCACGTGTTGGAGTTACTTCACACACACCTAGGATTTCTTTTTCCTAAGGTTATTCCTTGTTTAATAGTCATAATTAGTCATTATCCAGTCTCCTATATTTTAGGGGAGAATATTCTCTTTCAGTTGACACTTCAGTTTGACTAGTTGAGTTGAGTTTAGATGTTGCATTGGGATCATCACCATGCAACATTGGGATCATCACCATGCTAATTCGACCTTGCCTTGGTATCATCACCAGAGTGGCGCAATAGTCGTGATTCCCTGAGTTAACTCCTCAGTACTCTCTGTTCATTCAGTTAACTGAAGACTACTTGACTAGTTAACTCAACTAGGTGGCAGTTCACTCCCGTAACTACCTGAGAGACTAGAATAGGTGGTAGTTCACTCCTGTAACTGTTGGTGTGTGTCTAGATCACTCTAGACCACCACTATGGCGCATTGGTTCACCTCAAGTCAAACTCATTGAGTTATACAAAGTATATTATGTGTAAATTATTCATTATTCATAACGATTAATGAGAATT
>JZKD02S2084378.1:171517-186820 GCA_000966675.3 Picea glauca
TGTACATAACCTACCCACCTTTGGATTTGAACTTGTGACCTCCTAGGAGAAAACACATGTTCTTAACCATTAGGCCCACTCAAGAAAATAAAGTGTTAAGGATTATATCCAAACAAGGAGGAGTTGTAATGCAATTTAATCCCTACCGCCTTGTAATTATAAACAACAATAGAAAGTTTGAGTTATGCAACGAGGAGTATGAAAAGAGTAATGATTGTTTTATAGTATGTACAAAACTAACTCTGATAATTGCAATGAATAAGCCCTCAAAGAAGTTGAAAATCTAGGTACAAAGCATGAAGGAAAATATTCGATAAATTCAAATGACTCATTACATATCCAATAGTATTTTGAAGATGAACTTTAGTAGTCGTTCTAAAACCACATAGGCATAGACCATCCATTTATCATGTTATTAATGATACCATGGTACAAAAGGGAAAGGGAAAGGGATGACTTCTCCCAACAACACATCAATTGTTGCTCAAATGGGACCAGCCCCGAGCTCAGGAAAGCAATCCATAATCCCCTACCTTTGGAAATTTATCCCTAAGGTTGGATGGCATTTTCCCACAAACTTGTTGCTCCAATAGACCAACAAGATGGAAGGAACAAACCATAGCTCTCCAATGATATGAAGATTAAGCATGGTATATAGTGAAGTGGGTCGAAGTTCAGAATGTCACTGCGAAAACCAAACAAGTCCATGTTATGAAAGGTAATTAATTGTAAAACCTTCTTATCAATATTGTTGCAGTTGCTCTAGAAAAGGTTTACTTTCTTTGTCAATTTGGCATTCTCATTTGCTAACAGAATGACAGAAAGTAAGGAATGTTGCTTTCCCTCAACTTGAGTGCCTAAAGTAAAGCCCTTAAAGCTATGATCATCAAATGTTCTACCCCTACCTTTGATCCTCCAATTAGTTACCCCTAGCGTATGGCATAGGCCCTGCACATGGTGATGGCATTATGCTAATGAAGAAATATTAAAAAAGGTTCCATCAAAAACTAAAAAATGTAGAACTCGGGTGCAATGGACTCTTAACGTGTTAAAGAAATTAGTATATTTGCAATTTAATCTAAAAGTAAACAATGCATGCTCATGCATGTCATTTATCCTTGAGTGCACTTTTCAAGAAGTCTTCATCTCTCGATATTATGTTTGAGCTTTATGTAGAGGATGAAAGATAACAATTGGTGGTTGGGCATGTTACAATGTGGTTTTCAGATGGTTCTTGGAGAGCGTTCTTGAAGTAGTGTGACTCAACATGGTGGTTGGCTATGTTATAGATTGGTATTAGAGCCTTGGTTTCAACACTAGACCCGTATGGGCCAGAGACAGAGTTGTAGGATACGACGTCGGGTCGTGAAGACTTGTTATAGAATTAAGAATGCACAGACCGACATAAATGGCGATTGTTGATGGATAGATGTATCTCCCACATTCGTAAGGCAAAACGAATACCAGGAGTTTATAAAGAAAATGTGAAGATATATGGATTAAAAGAAAACATGAGAGTATGGAACCCCACATAAGGAAATGAACTTTTGGTGAGAAAGAATGATGAATCTGGAGGTAGTTAACTCTTAGTCATTGATCTCTGGAGATCAATGGTTAAGATCAAAGATTTGGAGGGGGGTCGATGTCGGTGGGCCAACCCAACCACGTTAGCACCATGATAGCAACCTCATCAACATCCAGATTAGTGCCACATCAGTGGAAGCCCACGTGGATGACACCTCATCTACAACGTCTCCATGAAAGGAGTTGGAAAATTGGTTAAGTCCCAAGATATCGCAGAGGCAGTGAGGTACGACAAAGGATCAAGGGTATGGAAAGAAGTGTAGTATCCTCACGAACCTACTAACTTGTGGTAAGAGGTGGAAAATCAGCTAAGTCCCAAGATGTCACGGAGGTGGTGAACGCAGCGGAGGATCGAGGTTATGTCAAGAAGTGAGGTAGCCCCACAGACCTGGGGACCCGTGGAAAAATCTCAAAAATAATCGAAGTTGTTATCACTCCAGGAAACTCTCCTAGGCTGTAAGTCAGAGATGCCTGGTAACTTAATCTTTTGGTAATTGTTTTCTCAATAAAAAGTGTGGGTTTGGATCAAGTCAGAGGACTGAATCATTTCTCACTCAAAACATGCATGAACACATTTAGATGGACAAGGCTTTCAACCACAAATGTTCAGAGAGTTTACAAATAAAGGGATGTATGGAGAAATAATTATTATATCAGCAGAATCACATATAAAGCATACATGAATGGCCAATTACAATAATCACTGGAATACTTGCAAAGTTTAACTTATGAATGCAATGATAAGATGATAGTTATCGGGCATAAACAAGCATCACAGCATGAATATAATATCCAGGTGCAAGTACAGAATAGATAAGAAGATGAAATATGAACAAGTTACGGCAAAAGAAGCTTGTATTACTTAATATGAAAATGAGAAGTTTGAGTACATAACATGAAAAAGTCTCCAAAGTCGAACCCTTAGTTCCTATTCTACCTTTAGCTTTATAGCTTTACAAATGCAGTTTTGAGATCCTGAAAGCATGGATCAAATATGCTAAAGATAGAAAGTCAAAATTTAGTTTGCAAAAGATATGGAATGATCCCCAAAAATGAGGTCAATCCCAGATTTCATGGCCTTCATCTCTTGTAGAGTAGTGGTGCAGTGCAGGATAGCCTTCCAAGGCTGAGTGATGACTCTTCCAAGAGATACAAATTCAAATATGTTGATGTGAGTAAGCATCCTGATTTTCTGCCTTTGTCCAAGGTACCAAAAACGTTTGAAACACCTCTTCTTTCCATTATCCATCAAAAGTAGTTGTTGGATCTGACTTGACAATTCATCAAATGTCCATTCGAAGAGGTTTCAAACCATTCCAACTCAAAAAACTTCGATCTGTGCAAAAACTCGATCATTCTGGAAGTGATAGGCTTTCGATGGTTAACCTAGAAGGCTCCTGAGTGGATTATCTACCGAAAGCTCTATTTTCGGTGGTTAATGAACAGTCGTCCTGTTCGCTTAAACCACCTAAACTTCAGCTTTGAGAAAACTTCAAAATTTGCAAAAATGATTACCTTGATTCCTTGCTTGATGTTCAAGGTCTTTTAGACGATGAAACCCTTGTTCGTGCAGATCTGCAAACTTCAACTGGCTATGCGGAAGGCTCTGGTATGTCTACCATGGTTGTAGTTAAGTTAGCTAGAGTCTCCAAACCAGTTTGCTCTTGTGCTGGTGATTGAAACTCTTTTAATTTCAGCCTCAAAATTATAAGTTGTTTGTACAGCTTCATGTTCTCCCTAATCAATACCCTGTTCTTGTCTTTGATCTTGTCATACTTCTCTTTGAGGGTTTGGTTTATTTTGAAAAGCTCTGCATTTCTTTCAGTCAAGTCTGTATTAGCTTTCTTAATAACTCTTTCCAAGACTTCCATTTCATAGACTTGTTGCAGGAGTTTATTGATTTCCCATACCCTAGATGCTTTAGGCTTACTTGAAGAGGCTTTTGCCACTGGTGGACTATGTGCCTCTGGAGGAGTTGGTGAAGGTAAATTGGAACAATCGTCTGCAACTTGTCCAGCCTGTACATTACCCTATGTCTTTGCTAACTCTTGTTCCGGTTCTGAATCACTATAGGGTAGGTTTAAAGGGTTACTTCCTATAGCAGGGTCCTTGGACTGCTCACCCTCAAACTGTAGCTTTCTTTTGATTCTTTTCTTTTTAACAGAGGATGATTCTATCAGATCTCTTGGTGGTGAGATACCCTTATGTTTTCTATGACTGCTTTTAGGAGTAATAGTCCTCTTAGTGGCAGCCTTTTTACCCTTCTCCTATTGTTGCCAATTAGTCTGGAATCCATTCCAGAAGAGGAAATAGTTCCAATCTACCTGCCTTTTCTTCAATGACTCTTTGACAATAAGAGTAATGAGTCCTTGATGAGACAATCTGCTTGCCACCTTAGTGGGCTTGGCCTTGACCTATTTAGACAATTTTGTGAGGGCTTTGTGCAAGTAAAATGGTAAATTGATGGGAGATCTCCCTGTGAAATGATTTAAAAGATTGAAGTGGTAGAACATGACTCTGTTGTATCTACCTTCACAGGTGATATAGACAAAGATAGCCTTCAAGAGAGATTGCCATTTAGGTTCTAGATAAGACATTTATATTTCTTTTTTCCATGTAAGATCTTTATGCAAAGGCTGTAGGTAGGACCTAAACTCAATGTTTGAAGGTACCGTTGATTTGAACCAACAATCACCTGTTCTGGGAAGACCTGTGAACTTGGCTATGGCTGCCTCATCAACCACAAACTGTTCCTTTCCCACTGTTGTTGTTCTCCCATCATACGAGCTAGAAAAAGTCTCGGACAACTGTTGATGGAAATCTGCTAGTTTTTCACAATAGGTATACACTCCAGTCTGCTTGAAGAACTCGGCCACCTCAGGGTGCGCCTCAAGGTACCAAACTCCATCCACTTCAGCCCTCGGAACTGGCCCTACTTTCAGCATTAGTAAATGTTGATTGTACCTGTGATTAAGAAAAACTGAGTGTCAGGGAGACAAAGACTCTAGGATTTAGGATGACAGAGAGTATGACTCATGGAAGAGCAAACGGGATAAAGTGACATAGAGTTCGGATCACCAAGCTCAAACACTAACCGAGTTTAGGCAACAAACTGACTGAGAGCATGCCGAAAATTTCGAGTTTCGGTGGGATATTCATTTAAACTGAAACAAGATGGGTTTTGAACTTGCCTGATGAATCGACCTGGCTTAAGTGACTTGAGAGCGATTTGCTGGACTCTAACAGCGCTCGACGATCACCATGGGAAACAGGATTATGATCTTTGGAAGCACGTTTGTTTGATGAAATCACGGACTCACGATTATCTCAATAACTCCGAAATTCAAATTGAAAATGAATGAAGATTAAATAAGAGATTTAACGGGGTCCTGATGGATTGTGTACTCGTGACTAGAAATGGTGAGAGGCTACGTGACAACATGCATAAATTTATGTATCATCCCCGTGTCTTAATTTTGAAAAGACAAATGCGGTTGAAAGGACAACAGATCTCAATTTTTTGGATAGATATAACAAGAGCGTTCATACCTTACCACCTTCATGAGCTTTCGACGATTACGTTTCCATCATTGTGCCAATTGACAATTGGCTCGTGCAAAAGCACGGGCTTTTCATTTTTCCCGTTAAAAGGTTTTCGGTAGTTAACCGCACTTTTGCTTTGCCCTCTTAACTACCGGGAACAAAGGCTTTCAGTGGTTAATGAGCACATTTTAGGCTCGCCTAAACCACTAAAACCTGAGATTCTGACTTTTGCTTGACCAAACCAAATCAAAAATTCTTTCTGAGCTTATTTACAGAAAATAGACTCTCTAACCTACCTACAAAAATTTAGGAATAAATTTTGGACCACAACCTACCACCTCAAAAGCAAAATTTCCACCAATTTATTTGAGGAGATAACAAAAGTACCGAGAGTGAATCAGTCGGGCGAACGAGATCACAGATATAGATGTATCGGGAAAATTTTGTAGGCTCACAACCATGACAAGAACTTGGGAAGCGACTAAGTGTAAAGATGTTGCGGAGCGCGGAGATATCTAGACAAATGGTTAAGTATCAAGATATTGTAGAGGTAGTGAGCACAACGAAGAGTCGGGGTATGTGAAGAAATGTTGTAGACCCACAGACCCATGAACCCATGGTAAGATGTTGAAAATTGGTTAAGTATGAAGAATATCAGTAGAATGGAGATGTTCCACGTGTTGGAGTTACTTCACACACAGCTAGGATTTTTTTTTCCTAAGGTTATTCCTTGTTTATTAGTCATAATTAGTCATTATCCAGTCTCCTATATTTTAGGGGAGAATATTCTCTTTCAGTTGACACTTCAGTTTGACTAGTTGAGTTGAGTTTAGATGTTGCATTGGGATCATCACCATGCAACATTGGGATCATCACCATACTAATTCGACCTTGCCTTGGTATCATCACCAGAGTGGCACGATAGTCGTGATTCCCTGAGTTAACTCCTTACTACTCTCTGTTCAGCTAGTTAACTGAAGACTACTTGACTAGTTAACTCAACTAGGTGGCAATTCACTCCCGTAACTGCCTGAGAGACTAGAATAGGTGGCAATTCACTCCTGTAATTGTTGGTGTGTGTCCAGATCACTCTAGACCACCACTATGGCGCATTGGTTCACCTCAAGTCAAACTCATTGAGTTATACAAAGTATATTATGTGTAAATTATTCATTATTCATAACGATTAATGAGAATTCTTTCATTCTTTCTCTCCTCCTTTTTCTTTCTCCAATTCTCTCTGCAAATGTGTGTATTATTTTTTAGCTAGATCTATTCTGTGTGGGTTCAACACATTTACACCATGGACCCGTGGTGAAATATCGAAAAATCAACTAAGTAACAAGAATCAGTTGGACAGATGGGGTCACAGATATAAGAGCAGGGAAAGTGTTGTAGACATGTCACTTGCGGTGATATCTGAGAAAATGACTAAGTATGGAGAATTGATCGACTGGTCAGGAGATCGCCACGTGTCGTAGATCCAACGATCATGAGGCCGACATACATCACAGATTGGACAACCTAGAGGGTGAAGGATCCGACGATTCATGATGTATCATAGATCCGTGGAGAAAATAATGGAAAATAATCTAAGTATAAGTGCAAAGTGAGTGCAACATAACTATAGGGTACAACTTAGAGATAGTGGAAGCCCAAAATGAAGAAGAGATATGACTTAGATCCGTGGTGAATCCATTAAGACAGATCAACGACTGAGATCTAATCAAGAAATGATTGGACGACTGGTGTGCATTACAGTTGCATGGCATGCCAGTGAGCAAATTGATGGTCAGGATTGAATCCAAAAGGAAACTAGATCAACGGTCAAGTTTGAATCTGAAGGAACGATCGGACGGTTGTTGAGCATTACTATTATGTTGCATGTGCTGATGAATATTCCTTCATTGTTTTTGCCACCAATAACTTTCTACTCGAGACCCATAATTGGGCAAGAGAATAGTCATTGAAAAGTTGGTTCATAGAAGAATAACTTGGATATATTAGAATTGGGAGAACTATGATATCATTCTTCATGAATTAAGCAGAAAAAGAAGCCTGCAACAATAATTGACAATTTTTGTAATATGCGAAGTTCTAACAAAAATGGTTGGTTGCACATTTTGCCTAATCAAGAGATATAAAAATATCAATTCAAGATAAGAATGCAAATTTGGGAAACGGAGGAAGGAGAAGGAGTCTTCAATCATGAGAAAGAAGGCAAGGGTCAAAATATCAGTTTTGGTAATGTAGAGACAAAATCCAATGGGCATCAGAACATAGGGGAACAATAAACATTATTAGAGACTGTGAGAAGCTTTAAAATATAAATGCAGAGTTACAAAGAAGAGATAACTATAGAATATATGGTCAATCAAGGAGTACTGGAAAAACTCATGGACATGACTCACCTCCATACTCAGTCAAGAAGTTTTATGCATTTAAAGATTCCATAAGCAGTCCAAAAGTGTCTCATGTTAGGCACCAAAGAAGAAGGCATGTATTAGACTGTTTGCAAGGAGAGTTGAGGAAGCTTAGGCCACCATCCTCTGATGGTGAAAGAGAAAAAAAAAGATGATGTTGAAGCCTAGTTGTTGGGAATCATGAAGTATTTGCAATTGCACAACTATTCATCTAACCTAGAAGCCAAAATTGCCACATACCATTCACATGGAAAGATTGCCATGTGGTGGGATCAATTGAAGCAATTTGAGTACATTAATGAGAGTAGGATCACTTGGAAACAATTCAAGAAATATTTCCAGAAGGAGTACCTTTCAAAACATTTCTATAACAAGGAAATGCAAGAGTTCTTTGAACTCAAATTAGGAAGAATGACCATGGCAAAATATGAAAATAAGTTCTTGGGGTTGTCGAAGTATGTAGGGTTTATAAAATATGAGAAGGTGAAGGTACATAGGTTCTTAAGTGGACTTCCATCCCCTTATAAAGAAAAGATTCAATATGATGAACCCAGAAATTTGACAAAGACCATCGGGAAGGCTAAGTACCTATATGAGCAAGGAAATGGAAAATAATATTTGCAGAAGTCTTGGAAGGATAAGAAGAAAAATAAATTTGATCGAAGTAGAAGGCAAGATCACTAATCAGCTTGTTAACATTTTAATTGATTAAGGAGCAAGCCATTGCTACATTGATCCTAAAATAGTGGACAAATTACATTTGGAGAAACATAAGCTTCAAAAGTCAATCTTAGCTCAACTGACAATTAGAACCAAAAGAAGGATCAAAGAGATTGTTAAAGGTTGCCCAATAAATCTGAATGGAGTGACTAATATTGGTATGAATATCATTCCATTATGATCTTATGATATCCTAATTGGAATGGATAGGTTGGACCAACATAACATCGTCTTAGACTGTCGTAACAAGACATTTACATGTTTTTGTTGATGTTTTGGTAGTTGTGGGAGGTATTAACCTCCACGTGTAACCTATGACTTAGAATAGAATATTCTGGAAGCAAGTGAACCATTAAAAAGATGTGTGGAAACCCCAGATGACAAGTCAGCCTAGCAAAATAAATAATATTAGAATATTGTCTTCCAGAAATACAAGTCGACTCCACAGGAAAAAGATAAACATAAAATATAATTACTAGAAATTCAGGTCAGCCCAACCACAAAAGTCATTGGACAGATTAATATAAATAGAGGACATTTTAGCTCATTTGTACACCCAATTAGTGTGCAAGACTTGTGGAGAGTTGTAGTTGCAGCTGCAAGGAGGAATACGGGTGCATGGTCGTCTCTTGGTCTTGGTATCTCTCTTGGTGATATTCTTGCTAAGTATGGCGCAAGTTTTAGAGAGAGAGTGGTGCAGTTGCAGCTGCTATAGTTGTGTATGGTACTTGTTTTGTGGATATGGAGACTCTCTCTCTTGCGCATTACACTTGGAAAAGGAGAGCTCTACTTGTCTTGAGTTATTGATGCTGTTAGCAACTAGGTTTTATTTGTTGGTTCTGGAGTATGCTTGCCGGAATTATTCTAAGTAAAGGTTAGTGTGCTCGGGGGTGGCATATGTGAATGCTTATGGTTGGGTGACGATGATGTGACATTTTCTATGGTTAAACGAGCATACCAAAATTTCAACAGTTTTGATGAAGAAGGAAAACAAAACACTGTAAAAAGGATTCCAAGACCTATTTTTATTAGGGAGATTTCATCCTTACAACTGAAGAGATGTTTCAGGAAGGGATGCCAATTATATGTAGCTCATGTGGAGGAGCCATAAAAGACTAAAGGACCAAGCCTTGAATATTTTTCAATATTGCAAGAATTTGAATATGTATTCCAAGACATAATTGGTTTGCCACCTAAGAGGGAGATAGATTTCTCTATTGATTTAGTACCAAGAGTTTCCCCTGTATCAAAAACTCCTTACGTAATGAGTACACCAGAATTAAAAGAACTACAAATGCAGTTGGAAAAACTATTGAGGAAAGGGTACATACGCCCAAGTGTCTCACCTTGGGGAGCACCAGTACTCTGTCAAAAAGAGGGATGGAACATTTAGGTTGTGTATTGACTTTAGACAGCTAAATAAAGCCATTGTGAAGAACACATACCCTCTACCTAGAATTGATGATCTATTTCAGCTAAGAGGAGAAAATATATTTTCAAAGATAGACCCGAGATCAAGATACCATCAAGTAAGAATCAAGGGAGAAGATATCAGTAAGAAAACCTGTAGAACCTAGTATGGACATCAGGAATTTGCAGTGGTGCCATTTGGACTGACCAATGCACAACTGTCTTTATTTGCTTAATGAATGACATATTAAAAAATTATCTGAATAAGTTTGTCATTCTTTTCTTGGACGGCATACTTATCTATTCTAAGTCAGAGGAAGAGCATAAACATCACGTGAGGTTGGTAATGTAAGTACGAAGAAAACATCAATTGTATGCCAAGCTAAGTAAGTGTTCTTTTTACTAAGAACAAATCCATTATTTGGGACGCATTATTTCAGAGGAAGGTATAGTAGTAAATCCAGAGAAGATCAAAGCCATTAGAGGATGGACAACACCAATAAATGTTTCAAAAGTCAGATATTTTATGGGATTAACGAGATACTACTGAAGATTCATAAAATAATTCTCTAAGATTGCTCATCCTATCACTTCTTTGAAAAAGAAGGAATTACGTTTGAATGGACAACAGAGTGTGAAGAGAACTTTAATTTGTTAAAGGAATTACTTACTAGTGTGCCTATTTTAAATATTGTTGACCCAAATAAAAGCTTTGTGGTATGTATAGATGCATGCAGGGAAGGACTTGGTGGAGTCCTCTCTCAAAATGGTTATGTCATCAGTTATGAGTCCAGCAAGCTTAAAGAACATGAGAGGAATTATGGCACACGTGATTTGGAGCTTGCTTCCATAGTTCATGCATTGAAGATGTGGAGACATTATCTCATGGGAAAGAGATTTGAATTAAGAACAAACCATAGTGGTGTGAACTATCTTTTTGAACAATCAACCTCGAATGCCGAGTAGACAAGATGGTTGGAATTTTTTAAGTGAGTATGACTTTGACATCAAGCATATCAAAGGAAAATAAATTAAAGTTGATGATGCACTCAACAAAATAATACATCTCATGCATGCTACAACCATTAGTATGCATCAATCAAATTTAAAGAAGGGAATTTGGATGCTACTGTTACAAACCAACATTACCTACATGTAAAAGAAATTTTACAACAGGAAAATGTACAATAGAGAATTAAAGAATGTGAGATTAAGGAGGATGGATCACTTATGCATAAGAACATAATTTGTGTTCCTAGTTCTAGAGAACTTAGGAATCTGGTATTTAGATAAATGCATAATGTTCCATGTGTTGGACATCCCGGTTACCAGAAAACAATTGCAGCAGTAAGAAGCCAGTTCTTTTGGCTTGGAATAAAGAAGGATGTTGTTGATTACATTGCCAGAGGTATGAAATGTTGGAGAGTGAAATTTGAGCATAGACACCCAATGGATTTGCTTCAGTCATTACCAATTCTAGAGAAGAAATGGGAAGTGGTAACCATTGATTTTATAACTAAGTTGCCCATAATAACAAGGAAACACGATTCAATAATGGTAGTGGTTGATAAATTAACAAAGGTTGCTCATTTTGTTCCCGTGAAAATGACTCATACAACAACTAATATTGTAGAAATTTACACGAGGGAAATTGTTAGGTTGCATAGGATACCTAAGACAATTGTCTCAGATAGAGATACTAAGTTTACTTCGAACTTTTGGAGAGGATTATTTAAAGGATTTAGTACAAACCTGAATTTTAGCACAACATACCATCCACGATTAGATGGATAGACAAAAAGAGTTAATCAAGTGATTGAAGACATGTTGAGAATGTATGTGATGGATAAGCCATCTAAGAGGGAAGATTACTTACATTTGGTTGAGTTTGCCTATAATAATGGGTATCAAGCTTCATTAAAGATGAGTTCATTTGAAGCTTTGTATGGTAGAAAATGCAATACTCTAGTAAGTTGGGACAACCCAACAAACAAAGTAGTACTTGGGCCAGAGTTGCTCAAGGATATGGAAGACCAAATGGTTAAAATTAAGTAGAATTTGAAGACAACACAAGATAGACAAAAAAGTTATGCAGATAAGAGTAGGACAACTAGAGAATTTAAAGTGGGAGAGCATGTGCTTTTGAAAGTGAATCCCAAGAAGAGTTCATTAAAGTTGGGTAGTTGTACAAAGATAACTGCCATATTTTGTGGTCCTGAGATATTGGACATAATAGAGCCAGTTGCATACATGCTTGCATTGCATGCTTCCATGAATGTGCATAACGTATTTCATGTCTCTTTGCTGAAAAAGTATGTACATGATTCTAACCATGTTATTGATTGGAATTTGATATAGGTGGAGCCAGAAGGAGACTTTCAGGTCCAGTCGATGCACATATTGGACATAAAAGTCAAAATGCTCTAGAATCGAGCCATAGAACTGGTAAAAGTTCAATGGACCTACTACAACCCTGAAGATGCTACTTGGGAGAATGAAGTTGCCATGTGGGCAGAGTACCCACAACTGTTTGAAGAATTTTGAAATTTTGATTTATGTTTTGTATATGCACCGAGGACAATGCCAAAATAAGGGGGAGGGGAATGTAATACCATGATTTTTAGTCCCCACATTAACAAATTATTTTGTTTATTTGATGAAAGGACATAATGACTAAACATTTACAAGAGGTCGAAGTTCCTAGGAAATGTAATACTTTGAACATTGCAAATAATAAAATACATCGTTGGTTGCAAGATGGACAAGGACATAGTTGTAGGGGGCTATGATTCCATGAGAGAGGGGGGATAAAAGGGATAAGTGTTTATATTACATTTTATTTTACCCATCTTGGAAGTTTTATTGAGAGAAAGAATCAGTTACATGAACTTCTTGGGGAAAATGGCATGTGGTTCTTGATTCCAAGAAAATATATAAACCCATCTTTGGGTGGTTTGGGGGGTTCTTCTTCTTCTTCTTCTTCTTCCTCATTGTTGATTGGGAAATTCAGACTCATTCTGGTTCTTCGAGAGAACACGAGAATGAGTTGTTGAAGAAGGAATCCATTGTCGATGGTTGTAGAAAGTTGTTGGTGTATTCCAACCATAGAGTAAAGCATGTATGTTTGAGAGGCATTGACATGAATCATACTTGATCACAGCTGCAAGTCCTGAGAGTCCTGGCATGGAGATTCTTGTCCAGAAGCACTAGAGCCCTGGAAGGAGATGGACAACCCAAGGGATTGTATGGCAAAGAAGGGGGTCCATGCTCTTGGGTTATGCAGGATGGAGAGAAGAGAGTTGGTGTACTATGGATTGTTGTGTGTGTGTGTTGAGAAACCTATGAGAGCTTGAGTTCTAACTGGTTTGGGAAGCTGAGTGTATCCCTGGAACCTGTCCTTGTGAATTCATAGCCTTGGATCGAGGATGACCTACTATTGAGACTTGGAACAACAATGTTTATGGTTGGGTGGAACGTCCTTGGCCTGCAACCAGTTGGTGATTGTTATCTTTAAGATAAGTGTTTTCTCTGTTATATGATTTCTTTGTTTATATTTGTAATTTCGTTGTGTACTAATTATCATTTCTAAGATTTTCATATCTAATATACATTTGCTTGTTAGATATGGTTATGCATGTCACGATAAATCTTCTTTAAGGTTTTCATATTGATTCTTGTTAAATGCATGTTTTGCTACCTTATCTTCTGCATGCATTCTTGAATTAATTTTATTACCAGAGATCAACCTTAAGACATAAGACGAGTCTTGTTATTTTTGTGATTCGACCTGTTAGTGGCTGGGTATGTTACAATGTGGTTTTCATATGGTTTTTGGAGATCATTCTTGGAGTAGCGTGGCCCAACCTGGTGGTTGGGTACGTTACAAGTTTCTTCACATGGGTTGGCTATCTACGGAGCTACAAGCATGAGCCTCATGTATTCACTAAGATGCTTGACATTCTATTATGTGTCATGTACAATCTAAACAATTTTCTATTGTTTGTTCGATGTTTCTTTATATGAAGAGAAACATGTCAAATGAGTTACCTATTAAGATATTTGTCATGGTCTTCATGAATTATATAGAGAAGAATCACATAGCTCTGTGAATTAGGTAGTGGATTACATCACATCATGTGGTAATTTTGGTCATCCATAAATGAAAAAGTTGGGCTTTCACTTGACCATTTAGTAACATGTCATTGGGTCCAAGGTTTAATTGTGGTCATCATTGCAATCGTCCATATACCTCAACACTTCCAAAACTGATAATTTACATTCGAGTGGGAACAATACAATAGAGCCGGTGATAAAGGCATTTGAATATGCAAAACATCAATGCAAGAAGACACCGAATCTATAGGCTATTCATGCAATTAAGGTCGTGCATCCAAGTAAGCGGTGGGAATTATTTGCCTTGTAATATATGAAACATTAGAGAGAAAAACAAACATTTAAAGTTAGAAGTAATGTTAGACTAATTTTTGGCATTACTCGCTTTCATGATTTCTAGCATCATTGCACTCAACAATGTTTAGTTAACTTAGGATTTTCGTGGAAAATGTGGCATTGTGCTTTGATATGGAGCCAAGAGGACAAAATAGTTGATTGGTAGATATAAAATAGTTGATAGTTTTCGTTAGTATACATAAAGTGGTTTAGACATTTTTAAGTGAAAACTTAAGAAACATTGATTTATGTTCAAAATAATTGTCACGATGACAAACTAATTATTATAGTCCCTACAACCTGAAACACAAGGATCAATAACATTATCTATTCAACACAACATCCAAGTCTTTGAACTCAACCTAATTATGGCTTGCCAAAGTCACTCAATTAAAGTCCTTTGTGTTTGGTTACATACAACCTTGTTTTGGTCCTAGAGTGGTTAGAATTGTGGAGGTTATATATGTCATGTAGATGCACAAGGGACCTGAAGAAATAGTGATATGTTTGTTAGCCACTTTGTTGTAATATATGCAGGTCGAGAAGTCTAAAATATATATAGATGTTGATATAGATGATGTTGTGTTCCTAAACACATATTAAAAATAAGTTTTTTATAAATTTGTAATTTTGATATAGAATTATTTTTTTTATTTAATTAAAAATGATAAAACTTATCATAAGTTAGTTGTCAATCGGTAGCAAAGACAACTATCACAAACAAATTATAGAGTTATTTTTCTTATATAAAAGTGTAATTTTGACACATATTATAAATGAGTTATTTTTAATAATTTTAAAATATAAATAATATATAAAGTGGTTCTTTTAAATAAAAGTTCATTAAAGAAGTAAAATTGTTATTGGATTGGGGATTATTTATTATCCCTAAGGAACAACAAAAGGAAGATTTACATAAAGTATAAGGTTTGAAACTCACAACAAGGTTGAAGCTCTCGCATTATTTTAAGGTCTTATAATGCTAAAACAAAAAGGTGTTTAATGTGCTTTATTTGTGGGCAACTTAACGCTTATCAAAGCTCCACACCTACGTCACCTCCTAAAGACTATTCATTTGAATACGCCAAGTAAACAAAATACTCACAAAAGGTCCAAAATTTTGAGTTCATCGAGTTTTTTCATGTGATGAATGGACAAAATAAGCTAGTTGATG
>JZKD02S2084378.1:186830-197301 GCA_000966675.3 Picea glauca
ACAAAATAGAATTTTAGGACTACATAACTTTTCAAAAAAGGATGAACTAAGCTTGAATCACTGCAAAATTCTAAGATTTTTTTTTCCCTTGGTCCAAAATCTAATTCTACTGTAACTAGCACAGCCGCGACGTCTACGTCGCGGCTAGTGAATGCCGAAAAGGCTTACGGCTGTTAAACTTCCTTGGCCACGTATTCACACAGTAAAAACGCCTTCACGCTTCACGCCACGCCTTCATGCATGTAAAAACACATTCACGCATTTACATAGTAACGCTGAAAGGCTTACGCCCAAAATCCACGCATTCATGCCAGGCCCACGAAGGTGGAGTGCGGGAGGGGAGGCATTCACACATGTACAAGTGGAAGGCTGTTAAAAGTTAAAAACGTTAATTTGGTTGGTTTCATAAAATGAAAGGACGGCTTGCAAAAAGAATGTGGTTGGTGAAGGCTAAAGGTTTAGGTTGGTCTAGAAAATGAAACCCTAATCACTCATACGTGGCAATCAGCTAGTCACCATAGTAAATTTTAAATATGATTAAGTAAAAGTAAAAAAATAAACATGTAAACTGATGTCTTTATAATAGTGAGGAAGTTAGTGGTTGAAATCACAACCATTGATTTATTGGGACTACTAAGAATATTCCATCAATATTTAATCTTGTCCATACAAAACTCATTAAACACTAAAAACCTATTAAATGTGCCCATGATCAATAGGTATACGCCTTTCGGCGTAATTATGGACTGTGTAAAGGCGATAATATATACCCATTCACAAATACAGAGGCAAAACATGCATTAATAGCTAAAATTTGTAACTGCTACCAATTTCATTTTGTAAACCAAGTGTCTAATGATTTTGTTCATCATTCAACGGAGCGTTGAGATCTAGAATTGGGGCCACTGAGGCTATTGACACTGACAAAAGATGATTGTTGTTCTCTATCCCTCTCGCTCTGCTCCAACCCCCGTTGCAGATCTCCGCTCTGTCTTCTAAGGGCGTTGACTTCATCCCAAAGTTTCCCAATTAGGATACGGTGTTGGGCCAAGGTATCGAGGGTGAAGGACATTGTTGAATTGAGAGCAAAAAGCCGAATGAGCATTTTCTGTTGATTTTCTGAGTTGTCGAGGTCCATTTCCTTTCATTGTGTTGGCGCTTGAGAGTCCATTCGACATTCCATGACTGCGTTCACGTTCTCACAGGGTTGATAGGACAAAAGGTCGAAAGTTAGGATTCGACAATGGCTTGGGCCAGCAAAAATTCCCCAAGGAGGCTTTGCTCTTTGAACACCATAGGCTCTGAAGCCAATGATTTTGCTTGCGAGCAAGTTACCCAGACTGAGAGGCGAAAATTGGAGCAAGATGGCGCAACTATTTCCCAAGCTATCCATTCTACCACCTTTGCTACTCATCATGTTGATTCCTGATGTACTATGCCAATAGTATCCATGATTAAAACCAGAGTGTACCTGGAGGCAGATGAACCGGTTTCTCTCATGGCTGAATGCTTGTTCCATGCTCAGGCTGATGACTGCAACTCGGATTTTCGTCCCCCCCTACTTCGACCATGCAATTCCACGAGTTGAGGCAATGACTTTGTGGGCAAGTTCCATTTCGACGCACCTGTGATGGTACATGCAGTGGTACCCGATACCGAGTTTTGCACAAGGTCGATATCTCCACCATGAATTAATAGCCCTGGCGCCCACATGCATATTAAACCCCAGGCACTGTGCATGGATGGGAAGAATGCGATGTCCGTTTCCATGCGTACTCCCCGCCATGACGTGTGTGGGGTGTTGAGTGCGCCTTAACATATACATGTTTCCGCTAGGGGAGAACTTAGACTTAGGGAGTAGAGTCATTACGGGGGGGTAAAGGACTTGATGCCACTAGTCTTCATGAGACCTTGGGCTTTGCTGATTGCCATATTGACCATTTCATCTACCACTGAATTATGCTTTCGAACCACATGATAGAAATTCACTTGGAGATTTCTGAGAGAGAGTTTGATGTGGTCCACAATTTTATTTAATCTCAAGTCCTTTGGCATGGAGTTTCAAATGAAGATTATGATGAGGTTTTTTGAATCGCCAATTATGTTCAAACTTGGAATTTTCCCTTGCTTGGCTAATTGGATAACCTAGTACAGTGCATATGCTTCAGCTCTGTTATTGGAGGCGAATCCTAGATTCCAATAGTAATCAAGAACTATGTGACCTCTAGGTCCATGCAACACCCCCCCGCACCTGCCTCCCCTACGAATGAAGTGAACTTTAGAAATGATGTTTAGTTTCATTAATATTTATTGGTTTATGATTTGTTCTTTTTTTTGTTAACTTATTTTGTATGGGTTGTATTAATTGAAGAGGTCATCTACTATTTAAAATTTTAATTGTTATTTTAAATTGGTAGCTAAAAAATTCCTACATCGAGGGTTGCTATAATGTGACATAAAAGCTCATGGTTCTTACTTCCATGGGCCTTGGGATGGTCAAGATTGTACAATGAGCAAGAGGTCAAGTATGTATCCTTATCGATATGAATGATTATTGATATAATTAAGAACATGATGTGCCTAATTGACCAACCGTCACTCATGTACTATGTGCAACAATTTGCAACAACGAGGGTCAACTCAAGATTACACTAACAATATGAAATAGTCACACAAATACTCAATGAACATACAAAACCATGTTACATATGCAAGGGAATAGGTTACCCATTCATATTGCTTAATAAACATAATACATGTATAGAATACAATTTATGTCTCAACACTCTACTAAAGATCAATAATGGAAGCATAACACTCCATTGAATTTGATACATGCAATATGTACTTTTTTTTTAACAGAAACAAGTATATTTATATTATATCAAAAACTACCAGAATTAAAAAAGATACAGACGGCAGGGTGCAGGCACCTCTGCTATTTTCGTAGAAACAAAACAGTCTATCTATGCTAGTGAGAGATTTGGCCATTGTTCTGTATAGGCTACAGTTTTCCATGTGAAAATGACAATAAAACTATTTAATAACATCATAAATTTACAATTCATAAAAAACCAAAAGCTATATATAGGGTTGCCCTAGATCATTCTGTTGTGCTGCTTGATTCTCCTCTGCTTGGTGTGCTTCCGCGTGGTGCCGAGCCTGGTTATCTTCCGCCCATACACGATTTGAGAACCTTGGAGCCACCGGGACGTGTTGATCGTTGCTAGCAACAAAGTGGAAGGTTGAAGTTAGACGTGATTCAACTGTGCCTGCAGAGTGAGCTTGTTGTTGGGGGTTTCCCAAACGTTGGGCGACTACTCCTATCTGCCTTGAATTTTGGTTGACCCCCCTGAGGACAATTGCTAGTTCTTGGTTGTGTCTGATTTCCTGTTGCTGCATCTAAGACTGAATTTCGGCCATACTTTCACGGATCACTCGGTTTTCCTGTTGGAGTTCACGACGCCGCGATCCTGAGCGTTCTTCTATGCACCTTTGATACATGTAATATGTTATCTATCACTATGATACGATTAATTATCTCACAAGATTGGCTAACTAAACCTAGCGATTGTAATCTCTTTTATTCTACCAAGGATGGCTACACTACTACATTTGGGTGCAAAATTCAACGTCAATGATGCCAACCTAATGTGGGAAGCAATTGTTTTAGGACATCATAAGACATTATTCGATCGACCGATGCTCTAAGGAAGATGGTGGTATAGTATTGGTAGACCAATGCTTTTTAGAGGTTGAACATTGACGTGGCATGTGCCACACAACACCTTCCTAATCAACAATGTTGATGTGGCACCTAGCTAATGGTTGGCACTAATGTGGCACCTTACTAATGGTTGGTGCTAACGTGGCGCGTGCCATGTGGCGACTTCCTATTAATCTGATCCCCTTTGTAAAGATAGTTTTCTTATTCAATGGTGTGTGATTGTCTTAAATTTTATGATGGTTTAATGGAAAGGTTAAGAATATATTTAATAAAAAGCGACCATTAATTTATACAATTCTATATATCTCTTCAAATATCAAGAATTAATGTAATTTAAACTATAATTTATACAATGTAAGAATGAGATTGCCACAACGATTATCTCCACTTGCACACTTAAGTCAGACTTTAAATAGATAGGGATTTGTGTTACAATGACAAATGCAACATAGGCATTAAAAGTCACTAGATGACAAACCCATGAACCAATATAAAGAACACATTAAACCTATGACTATTAATATATCATAGTATTGACATATTAAAATGTCAAAATATAACTTACCCACTAGTGCTTCACCTAAAAGATCTATAGAAATTATAGAAGAATATAAAACTAACCAATAACTTCAAAACATTTCTCAATCGAACAAGTACAAATACCTCTCTAGGTAAATAATATGAGAAAAAATAAAAAACCCAAAAACAATAATAATATAAAAAAACAAAAACATATAATTATTAAACGATAACACATATAAAAAAAAAAAATCTCCACCTTTATCCACCCTTATTAGTCCATGCCGAATGCGTAGAGGGACTATAACGATCGATAATTTGTTGACTTCATATTAGTTTTTCCTTTGACTAAAAATATTTGCATAATATCTATTGTTGGAACTAGGGAACTAAAAACATTGATTTTTATATAATAAAAAATACCATATATGTTATGATCTGATTGGATAACAGATTGGAGGTCTTATTGCCGGCTTCGCTATTCCCAATGTTTTATATGTTAGCATATCCAAAGTTTTTGATCATATACGGTCTTTTTGAATTTTTACTTTTTTCTTGAAATGTTTGGATATCCGATGTTTTGAAGATAAAGAGTCATTGTTTTATTAATTGACTTCATATTAGTTTGTCCTTTGAATAATTTTTTTTTTACATAGGCTCTATTGTTCGAACTATTGTTACTAATTTTATTTTATTGTTATAAAATAATATAATAAATGTTTTTTCCTACGTAACAAACCTGCTACACTGCATTCTTTCTTAAATGTTTACAGAGCAGTCCTGACAAACTTAAATGTTTACCTAATAGGCTTCACAACCTTAAATGTTTACTTAACAGGCCTGTTACAATACATTTTCTTCCATTTTTTTTATATGCAATTTTCTCTGCAGTGAATATGGGCAATATTGTTCTTCAATGACATTGCTGGTTTACTGGTTCATGCTTGTGTCTTGCTTGTTCATTGATTTCTTATTTGCATGTTGTTGTTGTTCTTGTTTTCCTGTTGGTCTTGTTGCAGTTTGCACACTTGGGATTCTGCAACTGTGATTGGAACTGGCCTTCTGTCGTTCCCCATTGACGAGCAGGTTTGGGTGTCGTGTTTAGCTTCGCTTGCTATTTGCAGTTTGCAGGTGGGAAATTTGACTGCTGGGGATGCCTGAGTCGAAATCCTCTTGCAGAACATCTTTGTATGTCAGGAGAAAATATGATTTCCTTTTCCTATACGTCACTGTGGCTATGATGGAGGTAGGTTCTGTGTCAAACATTGGCGATTAGGAACAAGACGAAGAAAACATTACAGTCCTACTTCTCCAGTCGTAGTAATCACATACAAAGATGGACTACAAGAGGATTTTGATCGCTCCTAGTATTGAAAAATACCAACCATGAAAACCACACCTTTCTTAATTGCTTGCACATTGGCAAGCCTTTGGACGGTCCTGACAGCTTTGAATGTTTACCTGACAGGTCTCACAGCCTGGAATGTTTGGTTAACAGATGTGTTACAATAAATTTTCCTCCGAATGTTTTGATACAATCTTGTGTGCAGTGGATTTGGCCAATATTGTTCTTCACTGGCATTCCTGGTCGGCTGGTTGGTGCTTGCTTCTTGGTTCGCTGGATGTTGCTTATTGTTGTTTGATTCAACTTTGCAGGGTTGAGGTCCTGCAATTCTAGTTGGACCTTTTGGTGCTTCTTCATTGGGTTGTTGTTTGTTGCTTTCTCTTGTTTGCTTCAACTTTGCAAGGTTGGGGTCATGCATATGCAGTTGGATCTATTGTTACAGTTTGTGGGCCAAGTGTTGCGCTTCTATCCTTCTCCATTCACCGATGGGTCTCAGTTTTTGCGGTTGCATTCTTGCATTGCTTGACAGGCCTATTGCAATACATTTTCGTCCTTTATTTTTTCTTCTGCAATGTTGTCTGCAACGAATATGGGCGATATGGTTCTTTGGTGGTGTTCCTAGTTCACTGGTTTCTGCTTGCTCGTTGCTTGTTGACTGGATTCTTGTTTTCCTATTGCTGTTGTTGTTGTTGTCGTTCCCCATTGATGGGTGGGTTTTGTTGCTAGATTTGCGTTCGTGTTCGTTCTTCGTTGTTTCCTATTTCCAATTTGCAAGTGAAAATTTTAAATGTTGGGGATGCCTGCATCAAAATCCTCTTCCAGAACATGTTCGTATGCGAAGAGAAAATTCGATTTCCTTTTTTATATGTCAGTGGGTGTTATGGAGGTGTTCCAATCGCGGATGCATAATTCCAACCGTGCAAAACTACAACTTAAATGTTTTCACAGTCCTTACAGTCTTGAATGATTACATGCTAGGCCATGTTACAATATATTCCTCCGATTTTTTTATACAATCTTGTCTACATTAAATTTGGACAATATTGTTCTTCACTGACATTCTTGGTTGACTAGTTGATGCTTATTCGTTGGTTCGATGGATGATGCTTATTGTTGTTTGATTCAACTTTGCAGAGTTGAGGCCCTGCATCTGTGATTAAGCCTCTTCGTACTTGTTTCTTCACAAACACATATCCACTTGGAAAATGCAAATTGGAACAAGGTTTTACAGTTGGCTCCCCCAAAAATACTATTAAGATAAAATAATATGCAAAATTTTGCAGTGGATATAAACACCATCTTTTTTGACTTGAACCAGAGTTTGTCAAGCTCCAACTATATTTCATAGCTGACAATGTTTTTCCCATAGTTAATGTCTTTCTATGGCTTCATAGTTATGAGACTAATTGTTGTTGTGTGAGCGATAAAGTTCTTGTCTCCCTTTCTTTTTCCTCTTCTAAACTTGCCCGTTTTTCCCTTTTGTTCCTCCCCTCTATTATGTGTTTCTGGATCTATACTTTGTAACGTTTATGTGGTCGCGGGTTCCCGAGGTGGTGAATTGACAAATCGTCATCTCCCTCTATATCTTCACATCACAAGTCAGACCGACCACCGTTTGTTTGCATACTTAGCCAATTTCTTCTAATCTTGCTCGTTTTTCCCTTTTGTTCTTGCCCTCTATTATGCGTTTCTGGTTCTATACTTTGTCACGTTTCTGTGCTCGCGGGTTCCCGGTGTGGCGAATTGACAAATAACCATCTCCATCTATATCTTCACATCACAAGTCTGACCGACCGCCGTTCGTTTGCATACTTAGCCAATTTTATGAACGCGGGTTCGCGGATAGGTGCTATCGAACTCTGGTAACCCATGTTCGGGGTATACATGTCGCACCTAAAACTTCTGTGCTCTATAATTTGACCTCAGACTCCTCGAACTCGCAAGCCTGACTCTACCTACGATGACTCCGTCTGTCCGACCTACCTTTCCATACTTAGTCGAGTCTTCAAAGTTTCGCGGGTTCACGCACTCCCGAGTTCATAAAAGTTTAAAAGCATTTTTCGCTCCCCTCCATCACCGCCACCTTCTGCCCTTCCCAATGCACATTAATTATGATTTTACTAGTGACAACTCATGATAAAGGTTCGAAAATATTGGCTTTAATAAGTAGAAAGCTCGAGGACATCTCCCATTAAAACACATTAACAGGCGAATATTATGGGATCTGATAATTTTTTTTGCGTCCATTTTGAATTTGCAAAAAGTGTTGGTTATTTTAGTTTTTTAAAGGCATCATCATAGTAACAGTGCAATATTGTACTACCATGCTGCCATCCACAAACGTGTCATCCATAGAGGTCTTGACGTCATGTCCCTCTTTAATACTGTGGATATATTACAGATTGTCATATTTGAGAATTTGCTTGCATATGGGAATGTTAACTTGTGTTTTTAGTGACTATTCAACACACATATTCGAAAAGACTGGAATTAATAAGCAAAAATATCAAGCGCATCTGCCATTAAAATGAATTAAACCAAAATCTACGGAAGATTATACTATCATCCTCCAATGTTCATTTTAAGTACTTATTCCCATTTCTCTCTATCATCGAAGAGTTGGGCTTAAAGGTGCCTTCGTTGTAATGTTCCTGGTCATGGACATGTGAGACAACTTAGAGATGCCATTCATGCCCAATTGAAATACGAGGGAATGGTTTTATGTGACGTCAGATTTGAGTGAAAAAAAACTCTGTTAGCCAACAGAAACTTAGACACAAAAAAAAAATCAAGTATCTTGTGATTGATGTTCTCCCTGTATTCAATGCTTTGGTTGGTTGAAAGGCTTGCCTGAAGATTTGTGTGTTGATCTTATTTGTTTTCTTACTGGGAGTTGGAAGGGACTTTCAAGTCACCTACAAAATGCTCCTTCCTTGAAGTATATAGTTTCTTCCAACAACACATATTTGGCAAGTGTATCAAATTTTGCAGACCACACAAGAATTTATCTTTCGTCAGAGGAGTCGCAGATACCATGGCTTGCAAAATGGTCTGGATTATTTAGAAATAACGCGAAATATTACTGTCACGAATATACTCAAAAGGAAATCATAAATTTGGATCGTAGCGAGTATGAGAAACTATATGGGTGGTTGAATCGACATCCTAACATTACATAAGTTTCTATTTCAAAGTTTGTTGAGCTACTTCTGGGTGTGGTAATAGACTTGATAGAAAGTCATATTCTTTGTCAAAGTTTGTTCACCGTGCTCTAGATGCAGTAACAGACTCCACATACAATCAACTTTCTATCGCTACTGCACATTTTTTTTCATTATTCCTATGCATATGATTGCATCTGGGTCCATGAGCTTGCTCCTCTTTGCACAAATATTCTCTTCCTACTTGAAGGTGGGTATATAGCCAGGGAACGACGCTCTCAAAACTTTCTAATGCTTGCATCGACATGTAACTGGGAAAATTTAATGGGAAGGAATTCTAGATTATGGACTTTGCAACACTTTCTGAAGATTACTTTATACTACCACCTTCTGCAAGAAGTTTAGCGTGTTCATGTAATGATTTGGTTTCTGAAAATCACCTTTTACTACCACCTTCATGTAATCATTTTATTTCATTCTTTAGAAGAGACCTTAATGTAGTGGTGTATTCTAGAGATGTTTCCACCTAATATCAATCTTCCTGTTGTTTCCCTTGCTTTGAATAAGGAAAATGCATTTCTTTTGTTGCAATGGATCCGATGTTTGAAAAAAAAAATGCTCAAACAATACAATTTTTTTTTTTTTTTTAAATATTTAAATATAGAACAATGTATTTTTTGAACACACGGCTGTTCGAAAAGTTTTAGGCTTTGTTTGGGATTCATGTCCTTCAAGGATGTTAATTAATCAAACAATTAATATTGCTTGTGCCAATGCAATCGAGTCGTCGTCCACTATGGCAATTGCATTAACACTGCAATGTCAGATAATAGATGTCTGACATGTACCTAATGTCAGGGTCATTATCGCACAAGACACCCAACGTCCAAAGATTTTTGGACTCAAAGCAACATTGTAGTTGTCGTGACAAAGCAAAACTAAAGTCGATGTTCTTTGCAGGTCTAACAATCCTATAGTCTAAGTGCTTTGACAATGACAACCATGCTTGTTCACCGCATTGTCACACTGTAGTCAATAGCACTGTTCCCATTTCCACCGCCAATGTCGATGTTCGAAGCTGAAGCTATCTAGAGCCTGGGGTCACCGCCAGTGTGGATGCCTGAAGGTGAAACTACCCGAAGTCTGGGATCACGACTTCTTACACTTGACATTAGTATCAGTAGTGATCGAAAGTTGATTGTATGTCGATTCTGTTGTTACATCCAGAAGTCGCTCAACACTCTTTGACATAGCAATTAGTTG
This sequence comes from Picea glauca, assembly GCA_000966675.3. NCBI lineage: Eukaryota > Viridiplantae > Streptophyta > Pinopsida > Pinales > Pinaceae > Picea > Picea glauca. The sequence continues at coordinate 196,846 of JZKD02S2084378.1, forward strand.
TCTGTCAAGACTGTTACAACTTTGGCATAAAACATTATGTAATTTTATAATGTTGATTCAAATGCACATACAATTTCTTACGTTTGTGAGTATCCAATTTTATAATTTCCTTCTGAGTGTATTCAAGCATGGAGTAATATTTGGCGTCACTTCCGAATATTCCAGACCATTTTATGGGTCGCGATATCTGCCACCCCTACGACGAAATATATATTTTGATGTGATCTACATCATTTGATACACTTGCCAGATCTGTGCTGCTGGAAGAAGGTATGTACTTCAACAAAGGAACATTTTGTAGCTGACTTGGACATCCCTTCCAATTTACAACAATAAGACAAAGAAGTTCAACATACAAATCTTCAGGCAGACTTTTCAACCAAATAGATGATCGAATAAGGGGAGAATAACAGTCACAACATACTTGAATTTTTTTTTGTCTCAACTTTTGTTGGC
>JZKD02S2084378.1:226728-246748 GCA_000966675.3 Picea glauca
GAGGTTGTGAAATTTTTGGAAGATAATTCTTGTGATAGTTTTCTTTGAGCATTTGTGCTTTGCTGTTCTTGGAGTCACGGGCACGGAGGGCCAAGAAACCGAAGCTAGAAAGCCGGCTAGGCTCCTAGTTGGCAGGGAGGATTCCGTTGTTTCACTTTGGGGAAGCGGGAAAAGAATGCTTGGAAGCGCCCATGACTACATTACAACCGATGAGCTTCGACAAACTAAGGAAGAGGTATTTTTCAGTGGTATTTGTTGTTGATATTTTGCATATAATTTTGTTTTAAGTTGCAAATCTTAGAGTTAACCTTTTAATTATTTCATCATGCTATTTAGATTTATGGTTGAGAAAATGTAGAAGAATTGTGTAAATGAAATGAAATTAAGTTAAAGAAAAGTTGTTATTGAGTATGTATAAAATGAAAAAAACAATTTTTTTTAAACATCCTAGATGGGTGTTACAAAATACTGTTTCATATTTTCTCTCCACGAGGAATAATCTGTTCCATCAAATAAGGGAGCTTCAATTGCGGAGAGAGCCATCTGTCCACCCATTTCTTCAGGATCTACCTTCTAGTGGTTAAAATGTGTTGAAGGAACCCACTTTGATACCAATTGTTGAACGCACCGCCCACACTAAGAGGCGGGGGGTGAATTAGTGTGTGGAATTTTCTAACTTTTCTTCTTACAAGTTACCAGTTAAAACATAATTGAACAGATTAATAACAATCAAATCATAATCACAATGGACACAAGAGATACCATATGTTTGTATATAATTTATATGAATATATGTGAATATGGTAATATGAATTGTCCCAGAAACAACTATTCTGTATCAACACCAACTCCTCGGAGAGCACCAAATCTCAAGAGAGCACCAACTCTCTAGCAAGACCTAGCTTGCCACAAGACCCAACTTGTTGATAGAACACAGTCTATCTAGCTAGAGTTCATTCAAATCTAGTAGCAGTGATCCATTATAGAATCTACTCTATCTCATGATTATAGGTATACCATAAACGCTCATCACTGCACTTCATCTTCTCTCTGAAATTCACGCCTTCTTCTCTTTATCTTTCCTATGATATATTCACGCCTTCTTCACTTCTACATCTCTCTGATATTCACACGAACCTCCGGTCTAGATCCGCCTCGTTCACTTCACAAGCCCGCGTTATTCAACAAGCACAGATTCAAGTGAACCAATCATGGTTGTATTTATACTTGTTTATGCTCAAAACTTGTTTAAGTTATTGAGTTGACTTGTGAAACAAGTTATAACTAACTTGTTTATTTACAACGAATTTTGGGACCACCAGAGAACATCATTCTGGGTCTTCAATGTTAAACCTGACATCCCTTTTTACTTTCATAAATCGATCACAGGCATGGATCGATTTCCTTTGTCTATGTGATAACAGAGATCGATACTTCCTTCAAACCATGTTCATATGATCTTTGGTGTAGAACCACAGGCTTAACAATTTAAGCGACACATTACATTATGCCCTTTAAATCTCTGTACCATATGACCAATGACAGTGACCTCACATGAGGCGAGACAAACGCTTAAGCGGTTATCTATTCAACAGTCACGATTCAATCTCCCTATGAGATGGACGATTGTCGGGACTTTGGTTTTCGCCCTTCGGGTCTTCGGGACTTCCAACCTTTCAAATCTCCCGAATACGATTTCGCCAAATAGATTAGACAATTCACATTTATATCATGGGACTATATCAATGGTTATATTCGATCCTTACATCTATCCTTCATTGCTTAATCCGACGACCATGACTTAATCAAGCAATGAGATGGATGGTCACCATTTTCTCCGCAACTTTGTCTATTATACTTATGCTATCCTTCCACTATGTTTTGATCAACGGTTGTGAGTGCACCTGACATCAAATCAATGGTTGAGATCTCCTTCGGGTCTCTGGACGTTGAAGATTTCAAATCTCAACCCCTTCTTTCCTCCAGAGTGATCACCTGCTAAGTAAGTCGTAATACGATGGAGACCGCTTACTGTTGGTTAACATTTCTGCTTACACTATCCTTCCACTATAGTAGATCGATGGTCGAGGATGCTCCCGAAGTGATATTTAGATTGGATGTTTCGTGTCCACTTCGGGACTTCGACATTTGGGACTTCAGAGCTTTGGGCATGTGCTCATGGTAGAAATCCTGAAGTAAAAATCCTGGAGTGACGTAACTTGCTTACATCACTTGATGATGTGTCACGATCTGAGTAGCAACCACGTGTCACTCATATTCATGATTTGCATGTACATGAAATGTCGATTCAACTTGACACTTGTCATTATCTAATTGCACCATGTGTCCTTGCTGATGTAGTCTTGTTGACGTGGATCTCCTCATGTGGCACATGTTCTTCTCTTGGATCTAATGGTTGTCCTAACTCCCGATGTATCTTGGATCGATGACTAAGAGTGACTTCAGACCTTCGTCCTTCGAGACTTTTGACATTTTTGGTGGTGAAACTTTCGAAGCAATCCTCCTGGAGTGACGTAACTTGCTTACGTCACTTGTTGACATGGCCCAAGCCAATTTTGTCTTGACACTTGTCATCATCTAATTATGCCATGTGTATTTGCTGACATGGTCTGCCACATGTCTTTTCTGACGTGGTCTGATGACGTGGTTTGCCACATGTCCATGTTGACGTGGTCTGCCATGTGTCCTTGCTGACATGGTTTGCCACATGTCCTTGTAGACGTGGTCTACTGCATGTCCTTGCTGACTGTTGGGTGTGTGTTATATTCTTTGCATGTGTGTGTGTGGGCGGTTTTTGCTATTTTTAGCGGATTTTACTATTTTTAGCTGATTTGTAAATTAATCCTGGATTAAGGGATTAGGGTTTTGGTATCTAAAGAATACCTAAAAACATTGTATATATTGTATGGCGAATGGTGAAATTCGATATAATGAAAATAAGAAAGGTTTTCCCGGTTGAGGGTTTCCGGTAAAAATCTCTGTGTATGAGCCATTGATTAATTTCTGTATTGCTTAAGAATCTATATGCATTGCTTTACTTTGCAGGTTTAAAACTTACACTGACGTGGTCTGCTGGCAAACAACCCTAATCCAATGGTCATCGTATGTCCTCCAAATCTGATGGTCCTTATCCATTTCGGATTTCTGGGCTTCGGGTATTTCAAATCTCAAACTTTCCAAAGCGTAACCTCCTCGCATCTTTATACCTGAACTAAATGTTGTTCATCGATCATGATATTTGATCGACAACTCGATCTGTCTGCGATGGATATTTCCTAGCTTATCCTGTCAGTCCACTTAGAATGATCCAATGGCTGAAGAAAATTCGCATTTTGGGAATTTCAAATCTCAAACTTTTCGGAGTGTAACCTCCTCACATCTTTATACTCGAAACAAATGCTGTTCATTGATCAGGATCTTAGCTCGACAACTCAATCTATCTACGGTGCTGCTCTTTTGGCTTATCCTATCCTTCCACTCAAAAATGATCCAACGACTGACGGGTATTCGAATAATTGAGAACTTAGATCTTTCTGCTTATCCTGTCCTTCCACTAAAAAGTGATCCAACAGTCATGAAGACACTCGAAGCAAATCCACGATCACAGATGATTGCGGAACCACAACTTGCGAGTGATTTAACTTGTTACCCAAACTCTGCAATTGGAAGTTATGCGTTGTTAGTGAGTCAACCACAATCGTCGATCTTCGAAGCTATAAGATCGGATGGTCCTGTCTAATTGTGGGATTGGAACTAGCGCGATATTTGATTCTCCTTTCGATCTCTGCAATTCATCCCTGCCGTTGATCTGGCAATTGTGCATTCGATGTTCACGACCTAATCTGACTTAAACTGATCGCTTGTTGGATCAACCATAGTCATCGATATCCTAGTCCATGAGATCTGACGATCTAGGCCAATTGTGGGATTGGAACTAGCGAGTCATTTAATTCTCCTTTCGATCTCCGCAATTTATCCCTGCCGTTGATCTGGCTTGCAGATCCAATGACCACCATCCTCCAATGGTCCTCAAGCCCATGATAACTCATATGACTGATGTCCGTTATTCTTAGACGATCAACACGATCAACCTCTTGATCAGACAACTGTTGAGGCTTGTCACTCTAATCGGACGACTGCTGAGGCTTATCACCCTAAGCTTACGCTTTTCCTTCCGAGCTTTGATCTCTTCATGTGCTAACCCTCCTGAGCTTTTATCATAGGAACATTGTTGATCCTATTGTGATCAACAATAATCATGAATTGCTTCATATTGTTCAGTTTTTCTGCTAACTGATATACCGTGCAATGTGCTTTTCCTTCTGAGCTTTGATCTTCATTCGCTTCTGTACAACGTTTTCCCTTTTGAGCTTACACTTTTGATCTCTGCATACTGTTTGACATCTTCTGCTAACTGATATACTGTTGACATCAATGACAATCTCATCTCTGGTAAATCACATTGATAATTCATTATAACAACAAATCATCACAACGACTATTGACATCAATGACAATATGCCCAACGCAAGCATAATCCCAAACACTATTAACATTCTCACTAATTTTATCTAAGATAAAATCTAGGCTTATCCTCAGTGAAGCATGCTTAAAAAGAAGAGAAGGAACTCAAAACATCTCAAATAAGGACCATAGATCATCATAACTATAAGATTTGTAATAATGCATTTCATATGGATTTACCTTAGTAAAAGGTGTAGCACCCCAACTATAGTTCCCGCAATATACTTGATTTGGATGCAAGACAATATAATTAACAACTCCCAACTTTCATACTCTCTTTGGAACCTTGGAGCTTTCAAAATTAAGGGAAAGTGGATCAATAAGTGAATGTAGAGAGAAAAATAATCCATCATTTCATACTCATCAATTTAAGACCAAAACCCTTGAGGTAGGGAAACACCATATAACAATCCTTTTAGGAAAGGATCGACTCTTGTTCACTTGGCTCTTTGATGAGACAACCTCCCAATAAGCTAAGCTCCAATAGAATAAGAAGGCAGTTAAACATTATATGATTTGAACCTTTTCCAGTTTGGCATCACTAGAATCCAATCTTTAAATCTTCATTGAAATTGCAATTTTGGATGGTTTAGATGTTGTTTTTAATGCAAAAATGGATTTAGCAGCCTCGACTACCCCTATCACAACTTGATTTTTCAAGGTTAACTATCGATATTTTGCAATTCCATCAATCCAAATGATTCTTTCCAGATTAAAAAAAAAAATGTGAGTATCCCTTCCTGTTATTTTGAGTGGTCGAAAAAGGTCATATTCATATAATGTTTAGACTACAACATACAATAATCTTCCAATACATGATTCATAAGGAGGACACCATACTTATTATAGCTAGCTAGAAATCCTTAGCCACACCCAAATGTTAACTGCCTAGTGGGCCTTCTTTAATGAGGCCACATTACATCTACCTAATGGGCCTTCTTTAATGAGGCCACATTACATTTATTCAATGCTAACTAACTAGTACTAGGCCTTATTTAATGATAACAGACATAATGGACCTAGTCCAACTTACATTGAATGACCACCATACTTACACTAAGCTAATGGGCCTTTTAGGCTCCATTACACCCCTAGGGATGATCAAACACATTGGACCTAATCCACCTTACATTGGATGGCCACCATACCTACAATAACTCTAACGAGCCCTTCGGTACCCATTACAACCCCATGGAACATCCCATCAATATCTAATGAGGATTCAATGTTAACTATCGAGTGGGTCTTATTTAATAATAATAAACATAACATACTTAATCCACCTTACATTAAATGGCTACCATACCTACACTAACTCTAAGGGGCTCTTCAACTTCTAATGGGATTCTCCCCAAGTGTATAATGGCGGCCGAAGGGCCCATTAGAGTTAGTGTAGGTATGGTGGCCATTCAATGTAAAGTGGATTGGGTCCACCATGTTTGATATTATTAAATAAGGCCCACTAGGTGGTTAACATTGAATAAATGTAATGTAGCCTCATTAAATATCCCAGTGCTAGGTAGTTAGCATTTAGTTGTGATTAGCGTTTATTAGCTAGCTATAAATAAGGATGGAGTCCTCTTTATTTTTTTTCCTCGGAAAAAAAAAGCATAATTTTATTCATCTAAAGAGAACCAAATTACATTCTGTAGGTGCAAAAGCGCGACCCAAATATGTGTAGAGATTCCAAAGGGACAAATAAAAACTGGTTGGAGAGCCAAAAGTAAAGAGACATGAGCTGATAGAAACCCCTGCTAGGCTGGAAACCTGGTACAAGAGAGCCCATCACAGAATAAAACTCCACACAGTACACTAAAAAAAAAAACCCTAGTGGCCAGATGGACCAGGTCAGAGAGGTATGAAATCCTTCATATCAACTGAACCATAAAGCAACAATGTTGATGTAGACCCCATCAAACAATAGTAAGACCAGGAACCACACACCCACTCCATGGACCTCAAAGTGATGGAACCGCACCGCACACCCAAGGATAGGACCTCAAAGTTTAGGCACAACCCCTGTTAGAAAGCAAAATACATCAACAACCACCAAAAGGAGATAGATCTGAGCATACATCAAACCATGAACAAACCGAAGAAACCAGAGGGAAGGACCACATATATGGAGGAAAATAAAGCAAGGACCTCGCTAGAGACTGCTCCAAGAAGACACATATATGAGAAGAAAGGAAGCTCTCTGCAACAACACCATAAGCAAGAAAACAAATCCTCTCCTAGAGAAAACACCAACGATACAACCGATTTGTGAGCATCGAAGCCCACCCACAAGAAACAAGTCTGAGTAGTGGGTATGAACCGGATCAAGTGTGCCAGAACTGCAAAACTTGAATATACTGCAGATAAAACAAAACTTGAATATACTGCAGATAAAAGAGGGGTTGCCGCCATCAACCAGAAGATGTCCGATTCACGCAAGATCAAGGAATAGGAGGGGTGGAGACCTCCCCGTAGGCAACTCAAGAAAGGAAGACTTCGAATCAGAAGGAGAACCGCCAAGAGAAGGAAGCTTCAGGCCGAAGGAGGCCTCAAAGAGATCGCGGGCCACTGGACAAAAAAGTTGACATAGGAGGTCTGTGGCCAGGGAAACCCTCGCCGCAGACCTCCAACCATTCGATCTCTTCCGGATGGAGTCCTCTTTATGAATCATGTATTGTTATATATTGTATTGGAGCTTAGTTCATTGGGAGGTTTCCCTCTCTTAGAGACACTTGAACAAGAGTTGATCCTTCTATAAAAGGACCATTTTATGGTGTTGCACTACCTTAAGGGTATTTGTATATATGAAGTTAAGGGAATTTTCTATCATATTCTTGAATATATTACTTGTAGTTAAGGATCATAGCAATTGGTATTAGAGCTATTTCTTGGAAAAAATGTGGAATAATTTGTCCTTCGTTTTTTTTATTCCTTTTTAAAATAATTTTTCAAGAGGAAAAGTAGGCTGGCAAAACTTAGATCCATTTTTAAATATTTTTGTGCAAAATATGAAGAAACAAATTGTAGATTCAAATTCCTCTAAAAATGAACACAATTAATTTTTTTTTTGCTTGAATCCTTGTTGACAAGGAATATGTGTCAACCTTTTATTTTTGTTACTGCTCCTTTATGCTTGTTGACATGTCATCCTTACTGATGTGGCATAGGTGTCAACCTTCTCTTTTTCATAGGACCCTTTCACTTTGCTGACGTGGCATATGTTTCGACCTCTTTGTTTTCTTAGTACCACTTTTTCTTTGCTGGCTTTCCACAGGTGTTGAACTTTTATTTTTCTTAGTGCCCCTTTATCTACAGAGTTTGGGAAGTGAAGATATTGTTGATTTCAAATTAGTTATTTTAGTGTGTTTTTTTTTACGACCACAAGTATTATAGAGCGTATATCTTCTGATAAAGAGTCCAGATTGCAGTAAGACCAATGCCAATAGAAACAAAGTGATCATGGAATTTCAAAATAGGGGTCAAAATAGAAATTCAAAGAGGTATAATGGAAGTTATACCCCTTTCATGTTAGGGCCTTAGAATTCTCCCCAAAAATATTTGTGACACGATTATCTCTTTGATTATTAACTAGACTACAATAGAACTAGTTTCAATAGAAGCAAAGTGGTTACGACATTTAAGAATTATGGTCATAATGGATATTCTAACTACTATTCTAGAATTTACACCACTTTTAAGTTGTGACTCAAAACCCTATTAGAACCAAAGAATGACAATGTTGAAAAACATGCCATGGGAGGATCAAATGGAAAATTTAAGAACCTTGCAGGATATCTAGGAAAACTTACAACAAGTTATGGAGGTTCATGTATTTTTTCAAGAAACTAAAGAGAGTTGTATCATTGGAGAGACATATACATTCATCAATGGAGAGTATACAAAAGATACACATGCCTAGTGTCATTTAGAGGAGGCTTGTGATGAATAATGTATGCATAATTTTAATTTATGGGAAGACAACTGCTTCCAACTTCTCTTTGATGAATTTGTTCCACCATGTAAAGATAATATCATCGAGGGAAGTTAGGAGCAAGTTATGACTATTGATATTCAACTTGCATATTCTCTAGTGGTAGTGTTCCTTTCAAATCCACAACTAACCTTTTGTAGCTACGTGCATGATCTTTTGGACATGGGTGGTTTTATTTATTTGGATCCTCATGATCAYAGTGCCATTTAAAGCACAATGCTCAACCATTTATTGAGTTTAGGTGTCATCARTTTGGATTCAACATGAGCACTAAGGCATGAAACCTAGGTTTATGGATGAATTACTTGGACYKCTTCACCATCRAGGGCAACACTTATACATGTAACCTTGGTTTCATGGTTTACTCATGTGTTATGRTCAACACCCATGCATGGGAYTCTAGTTTATGGYTGTACATCATCACTACAAGCATTGAGGGCAACACTTCYGAAAAGAGCACGTAGTTGTGGGATCCCCTCTAGGGGTGTAATGGGGGCCAAAGAGMCCATTAGAGCTAGTGTCTGTATGGTGACCATTTAATGTAAKATGGATTGGGTCAACTTTGTTYGTTATTATTGAATAAGGTCCACCATGTGGTTAACATTGAATAAATGTAATTTGGCTTCATTAAAGAAGACCCACTAGGTAGTTAGAATTTGGTTATGATCAAGGTTTTCCAACTAKCTATAAATAAGAAACAAAAGTCGATCCTTCCATAAAAGGATCATTTTATGGTGTTGCCCTACCTTAAGGGTTTTGATATTGAATACATTGTTGAGTATTTATGGTATTTTATTTATGATTCAATTTCAAGGGTTAAGGATCACAACAAAGGTTGGGTAAATTTTACAATTTAGCACCATTGCAAGATGTAATTCAAGTTGTGGTTTGGATTTTGATGGTAGATGTGGGGAAATTGGGTTTTTTGGTGCCACAACGAGGTGGGAGATGGAATTTTGATGCTATAAGGAAAAGACAAAATCTAAGGAGAAGATGCAGAACATGAGAGAGGAGGATGATAAGTGCCAAATGGGGATAGTCACTGCTAAATTTTGTACATAGAAGGATTCGACTATATCCCTTTGATTTCATAACTATTTCCATGTGGGGTGTTATTGCCAACTTTATTGCTATCTAGATGATTCCGGTATTCCCTTTTAGTCTTTTCATAAGGTTTCCTTGATTTTCATAACATCTACTCTTTAATGCATAGGGTTTATGTAGAAATTAGTGTTAGGGTCTATCCGGTGGATTAGTCATGCACCCTAGACAACTACCGTGTCACACACTCTAAGTTTTGATATCTTTTAAAATTTAAAAAGACTTTTAAGTTGTGTAGTGGCATAGAGGATATATCAAACTAAGCATTCAAAGCCACTTTACACTTCGTGATTTTAGGATCTCAACTTCTTTCTTTAACTATAATGGGGGCTTTGATATTATTGTTTTGACGTGTTTGCATTTCAACACATCTTAGAGAAATATTTATCTCTTTCAGTAATATACCTTAACTATTTTAGTAATAAATATGCATTGATTTCACTAGTTTAAATGACTCACATTTTTGTTACAAGCATCAAAAGTTCAAATCTTATCATAGTCCTATATGGCCTCCATCTAAGAATCTCTTAATAGATATGCATTGGGAGTTTGAATCCCACTTTGACCAAATTTGGGTTGTTTCTATAAAAAATATAACAAGCTTGTTCCTAGGAAGGTAGGCAGAATACCATTGTTATCTTGTGGAGTTTTGTATTATTCTACTCTTCTTCCTACTTTACTATATGTTATAGTAATACATGGGTTTGGGATAGAAGACTCAATGCTTCCTCTAAGCCTATTGTTCTATTAATTGACAATGATAGACATTCAATGTCATATAACATGATCAACTAATCTTATTCTTCTTCAATTATTGCCACTACATACCAAGTGTTAGAATGTCATCATCATATCCCTAGAGAAAAATTCAAGATATAATAGTAGGAACCAACACAATACTTGGGCATTTAATAAAGTCCACTGGGTCTTCATTCTATAAATATTTGAGATTCTAGACCAAATAAAGGCATTGGCTTGGCACCTTTGATACAACTAAAGAAGCATCCTTAGATTATGGTAGAGTTGCATGATTCATGCATGGGATTAATGGCATAACCAATTTCATGTATGGTAATATGCTTAGGTTTCTTCTTTGACCATTGTCATTTCATCTTGATATTTTTCTTATTTTGGTAGTTAAGCCTATTTTGACTAGAGAGGGTATGGAACTCCTCATAAGATCTTCTTTACAATCATGCTACCTTGTTTCATGAAGCCATGGATGAGGGGTATTGAGTCCTTATAGATGCCAATTATGTTCCATATTGTTAAATATATGTCTATAATAACAAACTTGCATATTACAACTATTCCTCATCTTTAATTAACAATTATGGTATAAAATATCATAATACTAAGAGTTGCATCTCACAACAAGGTTTAGAATATAGTAATGCTACCAGTTGCATCTGATAACAAGCATACACAATTTACTAAGCATGCCTAGGATATTGGGATACTATAAAAAATGATAACATAAGAAACAATGGTGTACAACATTTGTTGAATGATGTACACAATTCTCGGATATTTTCAACCAATAGTTCCTTTTATGCTTTGTTTTATTCATATCGGAGACTCATACTTTCAACATAAATGGATGTGGTACCTTTATAATGATGGGGAAATACTCTTGCTAAGGAGATTTCCCCATTGTAATTCTATTAATATAGAACATTGTGCACACTATCTGGGATAAGCATGAAGATAATCATAAGAATATAATGGGACCAAGTATTATTATTTGTTTCTTCCACCTACCTTAGGGATTGTGTTGAGCTTATGATAATATATAAATTCATCTTGGATAAATCAAATTTTGATCTAAAATGGAATACCATATAATTTATCATCTACTTTGGTATTATGGGTAGAAAAATTAGAGTTATTGGCTTGTAGGGATCATTTTAGGGGTAGGTCCTGTTTTGGCAATTTGGGATCTATAAAATTATGGAGCTTGGTCGAGGCATAAAATGACAAATTTGGGGTCAAAACTTTGTGAATGGATCTCCTATACTCTTTAAATTATTTTATTTATTTAGAAATTTCTATTGGCACAAAGATCACCTTAATCAAAGTTAATATGAGAAAGTTATGCCTCCTACAAGTTGACCTATCCTATTGACCACTGTGATACTAAGTGGAAGACACATTAGCTTCCATTACTTATACATGTGAAGCTAGTCACATGTGGACATTCAAGATCATTCTAGAGGGTCCAAAACTTGAAACCTAATAAGGAGTTGAGGCATGCAAAAACATTAACCCTTACCCTATATGACCATCAAGACATTGTTAATCATGGTACTTACGCCACGAGTCAACAAATTACCCTGTGCGAGCAGATTGCTTGTTTAATGGATTTGAAATGTGAATTGATTCATCCTTTGTGGTGGATATACTTCACACGATGGTATGAAGAAATACAGGAGCTTGTGTGTGAATTGAACAACCAAAGGTGGTTTTAGCATAACAAACAACATTGCAACAACATTGGAAGGTGGGATTCACAGTAATCTTAGCATTCTTTCAGAGTGAACTTGTGGTTGCAGTTGAAGTCATCAACCTCACTAAATTTGTGAGAACTTGTGTCATGGGTCATTGAAGAACTGGTAATGTGAGTTACCGACGTGAAATTCAGGAGGAGGAGCATGCAAAATTGGTGAATTCGGTCTAGGCCCTCTAAATCCAAATGAACAGTCTGTTTGCACAGATGCTTACTGCAATGGAACTATTAGTGGAACAAAGGCAAGGATAGTAGCAACTCTAGGACGAATGTGTGCCTATCTGGTTTGAGGTTGAAGAGATGCGTTACATACCAGTTACCCCATCGCTAACTAGCACAACCACAGTGATTTCAGACACAATGTCTTCTCCAAGCCCTCAACTGATAGTTCCAGACCTGAACTCACCTTAAGGCATGATAAGGTCGAATTTGACAAGAAAGATCCTCCAAAATTGTGAATTTCTAATGTTAAGATTTTGTATTTTTCTCCTAGGGGTATTCTACAGATTGTATAGGAGGATTTATCTAGGAATTTTGTATACTCTAAAGACAAAATCTAATTTTCATGTCAGTCTAGTTATTATAGAACCCGTTTTTGCTACTATAGATAAGACTAGTTTTTCCCCTTGTAACCTCTTTCTCTGTGAGATTTCTCATAGAGTTTTTTGAATAAATGTATATCCCAGTTATATTAAAAAAAAAGAAAAAAGAAAGTGGACATCAAACTCCACCAAGGTGAGATTGATGTTGTTAAGTTGAATCAATGGTTTCAATAGTTAGAAGTCCATTTCAATGTTCATAACATAGGAGAATAGTAAAATATATGATTTTCTTGACTAAAGTTAGAGGGACATGCCCAAACTTGGTGGGAAAGTCAGATGGAGACACTTAGGCTAAAGAGAGATCCCCTAGTAACTAGGTGAGAGGTGTTTAAAACTCCCATCAAGTCCTAGTTCTACCTTATTTCGTACAAAGAGGACTAGTGGATTCATTTGCATTACTTTCAATGGAAGCAAACACAAAGTGTACAAGGGTACACTACTAAGTTCATAAAATAGCCATTGTGTTGGGTATATCTCCTAAGAACTTGGATGTGTTCCTCAAGTATCTGGGATGTCTCCATAATCATTTAAGGAGGAAAACAACATCATTTAAACCTAGGATAACTAATGAGGTGCATGTGTAAGTAGACTATCTAGAGAGTATGGACAAGAAGAAAAGACAACCAAGTGGTTCTAAGAAAAGAGATCATCAAGATACTTCCAAGGAGGGGAAAAAGAAGTGGAATGGAATGGATAAGAGTAAAACATCTACATCACATTTGTGTAAGGATCCAAACGACCATTCTAACCATTGTAATATCAATAATCACACTGAACACAAGTGTTGGAAGCTACATCTAAAGATGAATCCAAATAGTTGCAAGACAAATATCAGGAAGAAGAACATGCTAGCAATGGATTTATGGAACCAAGTGAAGAGTATCTCAAATGTATATGAAAATATTATCTGCACTGCAATGTAGAAGGAGTTGAACTTGATTAGATTCCATCCCATGGAAGAGAAATATGTGACTAAAATATTCTAGATCAAGATCTAGGTCAAGAAGAAAAACATGGATGAGCTCTATTTGATTCTGATTCATGCTAAACTCACAAAATATCTAGTTGGAAAGCTTAGATTGGAAGTTCAAGACCATCCTCACCCATACCTATTAGGATGGGTAAATAAGGATGCCGAGTAAGGGGTCACCAAGCAATGTAAGATTAATTTTTTTATAAGTGAAAACTATATCGATGAAGCTATGATAAAAAGATGAGGGCTATAGTTGGTTCCTCAACTGTCTCTGTCGAAATTCCCAGTTTTCCTGGATACTAATATCTCTCTCAATTTCCGCCCATGAACATTCTAACTCAACTCGGTTATTTGCTGTTTTTAGATAGTGTTAAATAAATTTAGGGCGATGCTGGTTTGATCTAAAAGGCCGGGTTCGATGTTAGGCTACCTTGTAACTGGTATTTTCATGAAGGGTAAAGTAAAGAAGAAAAAGTTCTCATGTTTTCTTTTTAGGATTGTTATCTCTATTCCACAATACAACGAGGATGATGACAACACCCAAATAAATAGGATGAATAAATTGTAGGCCTTTTCTTGTATCTGAGACAAATTTTAAAGAAAAGAAACATGTATGATATGAAGAAAAACATAAAACTATTAGCAAAGTGAGGCATCAATTTTAGAGGAATCTCACATAGTAACAAAAAACTACAAAATGAGAAAAGTATTAATAAAGCATATGATGTTGAAATCTAAATATCTACGGGTCTTGTATATATTGATAACAGATAAAAAGGAAAAACTGTAAATGATTTAAATAACAAGAATAATAATTTCCATAGTAGAGGTTTTACTAAATTGTAGTCAAGCATTCATCAGTTAAACATATGAAAGAAAGATGAGATGACAGGGAAACACATAAGTCAGAGGTGACAAGATATGGAATCTTCAATCTGCATTTCTATTAATTTAGAGTCTCTTCAAAATTACTTCGTCAAAAATGCCCTCTTTAGAGAGATCAAAAAATCCCATTGTCAGTCTTCTCTCCTTTTATTTATACAAAATCATCACTACTCGATCGTTAGCGATCTCCTATTTTTGAGGGAAAAAGAAGGAAAAATTGTTACAAAACTGCAACCTTAATCGTTGCATGATTAACATTTTGTTGGTCTATCATTTCAAAAGTATAAGACTTCGAACGACACTTCACTGCTTAGCTGAAGTCTCTCCCTCTTTTGAAGCTATACATTCAACACACTTCTCTAAAAAATGAACAAAAATTCTGGGTGGTGTCAGGAGATCTTTAGTTTTAAATAGATAAAACTTTCTTTGTATTTTTGGAAACTGGTCTTCAAAACCTTTATTGAAAGATCTGATCACTTGTAGCTTTAAATTAGGCTGTATCAACCATCTATCTATCTGATTGGTATTGATCTCGTTCAACTGTGAAATTTCTGCTTGAACCTCCTGTGAACTCTCTTTGTAGTACAATTGTTGTTTCACAATGTTTATCTACCCTAGTAGCCCAGAGCAGTCATTTCTTTCCAATCCTAATGCTTACTTATCCAAAGAATCAAAGATTCCCTCACAATCATCTTTGATTTCTTTGACTATCTTCTTGTTTTCAACTATGTTTGTTTCCTATGCTTTGAGCATAATGTCTCCTCTTATCTATTCTATGACATAAAGTTTTAAATCTTTCAGCATCTCCCTATTCCCTGAACATGCGACTGACTTATGAAAAGTATTCCTTGCTGCTTTAGCCTCTTTTTCTAGTAAAATAAGGTTATCAAGAGATTTGCTTGCCTCTTGAAAATAACACTGGATGATATCTATTTTGGAGATCAATTGTTGCTGCTCAACTTCTATCTTTGTATGGGCTTCTAACGAGAGGGCTTGAAAAGCCTTCAAGTCTACGACCCGACCTTCTGTCAAACTCAATTTAGCTTGTAATTGTTTAACAAGCTCACTCTGCTGAGTGACATGTACCTGAATTACCTGTACCCTCTGGTTCATTTCGTCCAGGCTAGCTTTGAGTGACTGGATTTCTTGCCTTTCAGTAGCTCTGGCCTATTCTAGACTTTTATCTACCTCTTCTTTAATGTTTTTCTTAGCATTCTTCAACTGATCTTGCAATTGAGCTATCATGTGGTTACTCTTCTTTATCCTTGTTCTCATGCTCTCCATAGTAAAAATGTTTGCTGTTGCCATGGCTCCCATGGAGCCTGCTACCTCTGTAGCGAAATCCTCCTCCTCCAGTTTCTGGCCATCTATCAAGAGCCTATGCTTCTTCACCATACCCCCTTCTCTCATATGCATTTCTTGCCTTACAATAGCCTTCCTCTTCTTGCTAAAAAAATAATCGGAAGGAGGGATTTCATCTCTGGAAATAGGGGTGAGGTCACCAAGATATATATCTCCCACCTGTGGGAGTCCAAAGGTGGCCTGTAAAGGAGTTAAGGAAGTTATGGGACTTCCTAGCTCTGTAGACCTTGTTTCTCCCATAGCCTCAGGTATATTGATATCAACAATAGGTGATGAAGGAGGAGTAGACTTACTGGACTCGGGAGGTGTCCTGGACCTCCTCTCTGTCTCCATCTCTGGATTTTCTGTTTGTAAGGCCTCTTCATTTTGTGAAGATCCTTCAGTGTCCCGAGGAAATTTTTCAGGATTGACTTTATCTTGTGTTTCTTGTCCGAAAACTGGAGGAGAATCTTCTTGTTCCTGAGGAGGGGTAATTTCTTCACCTTGCAGCACTTTGGGCATTCCACTTCGTCTGTGTTTTTGGAAGGTCTGAAAACTAGCTTGCAAGTCGTACGACAATGTCTATACCCTTTCTAACACCTCCTCATAGGTCTTAGTCCCTTTGAACAAGTCGTCACAAGGGGACTTCTCGTGTTCATAAGCCTTCATATTACAGTGGGCCATGTGTTTTCCCACCAACTGGTAAGGATCGTGCTTTTTGTGTTCGAGGTTTACCAATTTAAATTCCTCTAGCACCGCCGCTTCAACTTTGGAATGATCTAAGTTGAGCAATGAAAATTTCCCAATCTGAATGGGAAAAACTGGCCAAAATTTCTATTGAGCCGCTTTTAGTTCTATCCTAATTCCACCTGCTACTATTTGATGAGCCACCTCCTTGCACACCAGTCTGTCAGGGAGGAATTTCGGTAGGGCGCATGGGGGGATTAAACACCTAAAAACTCTAATGTATGAAAAATTCTCCTCTATGAACGAGTCAACAATTGCCCTGAGGTTTCATGTGATGGACTCTGAGATGTGGGGAGGCGCCCAACCATACAACATCCGATGTAGTGGTATCACCACGAAATGACAAATTTCATAGAACGAATCCTTGACGTTTTCTTCCCAAAGTTTAGAATGATATTCATGAATTGGCTCCAGGTAAGTAGGATTCCAACTCCAATTCATCAAAGTGAAAGGAGTCGAGAAGCATATAACATCCATGATGTATGCCGACATATAAAAGGCTACTGGTCGGCCTTTTGATCTTGCGGTCTTATAGTCCATGACCACCTTTGCCATGTTATCAGATAAAATCTTATCCCAATTGAAGCTGTAACCTTCTGCTGCCTCATGCAAAAGAGGTACCCACTCTGCAGGGAAATGGGTGGGACTTTTATTACCGAAAAGTCTACATAACATCATCGCCACATAAATCATATAATCATTCAATGAGGCTGTGGCGTAAATAGCATGGGTGTCAGCCCTGAATTTTCCCTCGTTTCTCCACCAGTCCTTGATTATGTCAGGATAGGTTTGGTCTGCCTCCAAACATTCTTTTCTTTGAAAACTACTCACAAATTCTTGATTATAAACATACTTGGGACTGGGGGATAATTTATACATTACTTGTACATGTTTCGGTCTGAAAGAGCCAATGATGACCCCTCGGTTGTCCAGAATGCTCCTCGTCTATATGTTAGTTCGCTCTAAGGCGCAACTGATCATGTCATTATAAGTCGTAAGCCGTGCTCGTGTAGCTATTTTGTGGAGCTCAGACTCCGCTATATCGCGAAGCTTGTTGTCGGCGTCATGAGGGAAATTTTTAATTTCATAATCTAGAGTCTTGAAAATCTGTCTCTAGGATTTTATGGAATCAATGGCATGTGGTGTTGTATCAGATATAACGTCTCCGTCTGGACTCGAGCCTTCTGCATCTCTTCGCTTTTCTTGGGTGCCTTCTTAGGCGCCATGATACCTGTGATGGATCATAAACCTGTTTACAGAGAAAGTGCGTATAAAACCAAGTAAACGTGACATGCAACAGATGTAAAGGATAGCTATGAAGTTCAAACATAAGACTTTCTTAACCTTCCATTTCGCGTTAAAGCGAGTGTATAGACGCAGATGACGAAAAATTAATGCTTTTTAATGGAAAGATATGCCTAGAGATATACTTTCATGTCGAAAAATATCTTCATTTATCCGTTATTAATGTCACCGTATATCGACGATCTCGAAACTGAAGTTTCAAAAATCATTGCCTTCTTTAATTCCCGAAATGCGAAAGGTGGTTTAATTATTTCTAATCCTGTTTTAAAAACGAATTAACTTGAAACTTAAAACTTGTTTAGAGAAAACGCGATTTCGCGTTTCGGGACTTCGGGGATCCTGTCGTCAAGGGATAAGTCACAAGCAATCCCCGGGTCACGAAATCACGATGAGATTAGTGAGGCGCTAAGACACGTATTAGGGCTTTAATTAAAATAGGTCAATAATTAATTATCCTTTTAATTTTTTTGGAAAAGTGAGGATCGTGAGTTTGATTGTTGAGAGTTCGAAAGCGTTTCGTTAGAAGGAAAAACCCAAATCACGAAATATTAAGGGAATGATAACCATGTTTAGGAACTTAATTAACTTCGGGTTTAAAGAGCACCTTTTGGAAAGCGACGAAAAATGTGACCTTTATTTCTTTCCCATTTTAATTTTTTTTTAAAAAGCTAAGCGTTTTCAGGATTTAAGATGGTTGAAGATTATACTTTGAGAAAAACTGAATCTCGAAAACCCAAAAAGGAATGGAAGGCTCAAATTTCCCATTTTTGGACTAAGGGCGGCTCCACGACTTAGGAAAAGATGAAGCTTTAGCTTCCAAATATAGGAAAAATTAAAATTCCTATAAACATTAGGCTCCATCTAGGGATCTCGTCTCCTTGTGGGAAGAGAAGAACATGTAGATCAAGTGACTTCATTTTGTAATGGGGTCAAAGACTTGGATTTCTGAGACAAATAATGAGAAAGACCGAACAAGATCAGGGTCTCAACGTTAACCTTGAAAATTTTTCAAAAACAAAAATTTCTAACTATCCCGAGCTAGGTTTTCAATATATTTCTTATCCTAAAACTGACCTCAAATCTATGTAAGATAATCAAAACCAAATTAACTATCTTATCAGGATTCTCATGATTCTGTTTGCATCAAGGTAAGTATTTACACTGTGTCCGGTAAGGAGATCTTAGAAACCTATGATAAAATCTAGTCAAAAAGAAGAGAAATTACCAGAGTATCTTTTAACTCACGTATAACAGCTTTCATCAGATGCGAGGATATTGCTTCACTGCCAGCGAGCCTGTTCAATACCCTGGTGAAGTTATCCGACTTCCCACATTGAATTTCCTTTCACCACTTCATTTTTTGAAAGAATTTAAATGCTGAGATGAGGGCAATCAATAAGCATGGATTTCCTTTCTTCATCTCTTTGAACTAGATGGGGGCAATCAATATTGAATTTCCTTTCACCATCTGTCCATATTCAATATTTTATATATATTTTTGAAGTGGGGGCAATCAATGAGTATGCAATACACTTGGGAAGGTATCTGTTTGAAAAGAATCAAAGTCTGTCAACTCATTTAAATCTCTCTGGGTCAATCTTCTTACCTACCTTCAAAAAATCAAGGGCTTCAGAGAACTTCTTAATGGAAACTTTTTGACCTTTAGTCTAGGGAATTTACTTGAGCCAAACCGATCAGTTATTCTTGTTAGGATAACTAATAAGGTTAGGATTAATCTAGACATGTTTATGATCCAACCAAAGTCAAAGAACTAAAAACACAACCTACTGTTTAGTTCTAATTGATGATGTCAATCAGAGGTTATTTAATGTCAACTCGGGAAGGTAAACTTAGAAGTGCTACCTAAAATATATAGATCTAGAAAGATTCCTAATATGTCCGAGATCTTAAGGTTCCCTTACAAGAACATATTCATCAAAATCTCTTTCAACAACTAATCAAACCTAGATCTAACAATTGTCAAGATCCTAAGGTTCTCTTACAAGAACACCTGAATTTTAGGATCT
>JZKD02S2084378.1:247624-260749 GCA_000966675.3 Picea glauca
ATAATAGGGAAAATGAAGTGACATGGTAGTGAATAATGAGTGATGTAATGGAAGCATAGGTGAAAAATGTATGGTAATGAGTGATATTTGTATGACATTTTTGGAGCCCAACACCTACCCTCTTTCTTGAAAGTTTGTTCGTGAGTTTTCATGACCAATGTGAGACTCCTCTGTTCTTAGGAAACTTCACAATCAGGCGGGAAAAGGATTTACTGTGGCTAAGGAGGGGGTTAAAGGGGTTTAGAAAAACTGCTGTACATATGGCTGTTCTTAGAGATTTTCTTAATTAGCCTTTACAATCTTCTCTTAAGTCCCTTCTTTTTTATAATACTTCAAGAATTTCTTTGATTGAGCTTTTTTTTTTTTTTAACAAAAATAAATCGATGATTTATTCATTCGTACTTCTTGGAGCTTTTATCCAGAATTTTAAATGGGATTTCATACCTTTATCAAGTTCTTATATTGCCAGCCTGAAGATAATTCGTTCATTACATTTTTCATTGTGGGAGACTTGATAGGAATACATGTGCATGTCACCTTTTAGTATCTCAAATCCGCTGACTCATGAGAAATTTTACCTGCGAATAACATAACATTATAATCCTTAGGAACTGACATGAAATAAACTTTTATTTATTTTATTATATATATATATATAAGTTTTTTTTTTTTTTGGAAAACAAACCGATATGTACAATGGTGATTTAGAAACACATTACTGCATGAAGTGTTTAAGGTGCCGCTCATTTATAGGGGCATTAAGGATGTTTCCATCCAAGTTTTCTAGTAACCAAGCATTTTTTTTCTTCCAAGTCTGAAATTTTGTATGGACTGGACCAGATTGGATCGAATTTGCCATGTTTTCCAGCGTCTTCTTTTCTAGCTTGCCATTTTAAGACCAAGTCGTCAGGGAAGAATCCTCTATATTTCGCTTTCTGATCGAATAAGGCTTTCATTTTATCCTGATACCTTTGCAACCTTTCATTTACTTCGGCCCTATTTTGTTGAACTTCGACCAACTGGTTTATTCTCCTGGTAATGCCATTGGGTTCTTCATTTGAATCCTATCAGAGTTTCATTACCAACAAAGCAAAATTTATTGGTAAAACGACATTAGTGCCATATACCATCTGGAAATGGGAAATCCCAATTGGTCTTTTAGTGCTTATTCTGTTGGCCCATAGAGCATATTTTAAATGGATATGCCATGCTTTCTTGTTTTCTATCTGGACCTTTTTTATCACGACAATTGGGATTTTGTTGGATGATTCAGCCAAACCATTTCCTTGTGGATAGTACACTGTTGAGTTTCCTAGTACGATATTATATTTTAGGAAAAATTTTACCATAGCCATTGACTTGAATGCTTGCACGTTATCAGTGACTATTTTCTGGGGACAACCAAACCTGGATAAAATATTATCTTCCAAAAAATTGATTACTACCGAATCGGTTGCATTTCTTGTGGGAATAGCTTCCACCCATTTTGTGAAGTAATCAGTAGCATTTAGGATCCATTTGTGCTGTGCTCTAAAGTGTTGATGGATTTCTCCAATGAAATCGAGTCCCCATTGCTGAAAAGGGGCTTCGGTTTTAACTGGAAGAAGGGGCAAAGCTGGGATCTTCTGTTTGCCCGAGAACAACTAACATGGGACACAATTTTGAACTTTAGTGTTCACTTCTGTGAACAATTTGGGCCAGTAGTATCTGTCTCTCAAGATTTTATATGATGTTTCTTGCCACGCGTGATGTCCTCCACATACTCCGACATGGAATTCCTCTATAAACCCTTCTGTTTCAGTTTCGACTAAACACCTCAGTAGGAAACCCAAGGGGTCTTTCCAATACAATTTAGCATCTATGATATAGTATTTTACAACATGTAACTTTAGCGTCCTAGCTTTTGAAGGGGTTAACTCACTAGGACATTGAAGCATGAGTAGGTAATGGACGATGTCGTGATACCAGGCTGAAGCAGAAAACTTATCTTGGATTTCGGCTGTAGGTGTGGTGATATCAAGCTCGTCAATTTCCAAGAATCCTTCGTTCTCTTGCAACTGCTCTATCCCAAGTGCTTTTAAATTCGATTCGGCGAGCAACTTGGCCCAACCCTAACCTTTGATAATTTTAGTTGGTTTGACCTCTAGGTCGAACTCCTGGATCTTAGCTAACCACTTGCCTCTTCTTCCATCGCTATCTGGTTGCACCAGGATATCTTTAACAGAGCTAGAGGGTACATAAGCAATGATCTTTGAATGAAACACGTAAGTTCTGAAAGCCTTGAGAGATTTCACCATTGCATAGGCCTGTTTCTCCATTATATCATATTTCAACTCAGCATCTCTGAGGCTTTTGCTAAAAAACGCAATAGGCCGCTC
This sequence comes from Picea glauca, assembly GCA_000966675.3. Classification (NCBI taxonomy): domain Eukaryota; kingdom Viridiplantae; phylum Streptophyta; class Pinopsida; order Pinales; family Pinaceae; genus Picea; species Picea glauca. Next base: position 250,003 of record JZKD02S2084378.1, read on the forward strand.
AAAACTTTTCTCATTTTTCTGTAACAACACAACTCCAATAGTATGTTCTGAAGCAAAAGAAAAAATCAGAAACTCTTTCGTGTAATCTGTACTTGCCAAGACCGGTGCTTCACTTATTACTTTCTTGATGCGTTGAAATGACGCTTTGGCTTCACTATTCCACCTCACCTTGCTGTCCTTTTTTAGCATATCTGTTATTAATTTTACAATCTCAGCGAAGTTGGGGATGAATCTCCTCAAGAAATTTATTTTTCCTAAAAAAGACAGAATTTCTTTTACATTTCTAGGAAGATTTATAGTGTCTATTTCTTCAACTCTTTTTAGATGAATTTTGATCCCCTCTTTAGACACAATATGGCCCAAGAGTTTACCTTCTTGCATCGCAAAATGGGATTTCTTGGGGTTGAGTGACAAACCAAATTTACGACATTTCTCAAAGGTTTATTTAAGGTGTGTTAGATGTTCTGCATCGGACTTGGAGAACATGATCGGGTCATCAATATAGATAACGACGAATTTATCTCTTTCACCCACGAAAACGATATCCATGGATTGCTGAAAAGTGGCCCCTGAATTCATCAAACCAAAGGGAATTTTATCATACATAAAAGTACCCTAAGGGGTAGTGAAAGCAGTTTTTTCTTTATCGTCCTGATGCACTCCAATCTGATTGTAACCTGAAAAACCATCAATCATAGACATCCGGTTATCTCCAACTACTTTTTCTAAAACATGATCCATCTTAGGCAATGGGTAATTGTCTTTGAGTGATGACCGATTCAGGTTTATGAAATCGACACATAGTATGATCTCATCGTTTTTCTTTCTTACTGGGACCAAATTGGCTACCCAATCGGAGTATCTCAGTGGAACTATGATTTTAGCATCCAAGAGTTTTTTGACTTCTTTTTCTATCACTGGTAACAGGATACGGTTAATCTGCCTAAGTTTCTGTCTAAAAGGTTTGACGTCTGGTTTTAGTGGAATTTTATGTTCCATGATGGTCGTATCATAAGTTCTCAACTCGTCATAAGACCAGGCAAAAACATCTTTGTGTTTTTTAAGCAACTTGGCATATTTATTCTTGATTTCAGGAGATAGGTACTTGGATACTTTCACCAGTCTGGGACTCTCCTTGGTACCTATATTGCAATCTTCGACCTCCTCTGGTTGAGATTGTAAGGTAGTCTTCAAAGGGATGTCATCATGATTGAAAATCCTTTCTAAGGGAATCAGGCCCTTGGGTATTTGATTCTTTTTTAAAACCAACATTCAGTGATTTGTGATTTTATCCTAGAACCCTTGGGGGTCTTCCCCTTCCTTCATGATCCAAATAGGATCATTTTGGTTCTCTTGGTCAGTGTGGGTTTCAGTGAACTCGTCTATCGTTTCTAAAAATTTTCGGAGCTGTTCATCATCCTCAAAGACTTGCCAATGTTGTATGTTATTGGGTATTGAAGGTGTATGTCTCATCTGTATATGATATTTAAGTTTGAAAGTAGTGGGAGGTATGAAAGTCGAAGCTTCTTTGGCTAAAGAATCCGCCTGCTGATTTTCTGCTCTCGGGACGAAGTGAATATTAATAGAAGAGAATTTTTTTTCAATTAGGTCCCAAACACAATTTCGATATGACCTTAACCTAGGATGTTTGGCTTGGTACTGGCGATTAACTTGTTTCACAATCAACTCTGCATCTCCAAAAACTCCCAGGTTTTTAATTTTCATTTTCCTAGCGGCCTCTAACCCTAACACTAGAGCTTCGTACTCACATACGTTATTGGTGTGTTCTATGTTCCATTGAAGCCTATAAGAGAAAGGAATAACGAATTGGTCATTAGGTGCCACAAAAATTACTCCAGCCCCAGCTCCAAGATAAGATGAGGCACCGTCAAAAAACATTTTCCAAACACTAGTGTTACACACCTCCTGTTCTATTTGTTCTTTTTATTTTTTATTTCCTGTACAACTTTCTTCTATACACGCATATACATCATCATCTAAAGATAATATGCAATTACCTAAATCCTGATCAGCAATATATATAGGATAATTATTTGGGCTGAGAGGATCACTAACCGTAAATGCTAACCTAGTTTCCCTGTATAGCCGCATGAAATACCCCTCGAAAACTGGAATTGTTGCATACGTCATATCAAGTTGAAGGGAACCTCCGAGTTTGGCACCCCAAGATCGGGACAAGATCATGCCATGTTTTGGGGGGTATATCTGCAACAACTACATCCATTAAAACACTTTTCGAAGGTACCTGTGCAAGGTTTACTACTAAGTCCTTTGTCATACCTATACATTTGACTTTCCTCGAATCGAAAGAATATAAATCTCCATAAGGCCTGGTGATTTCAAGGCCGAGTCTGTCCATAATTGCTTTAGGCATCACATTGTGAGAGGCCCCAGAATCTAACATGCAGTTATGGAGCAGATGATCGAAAATGGTCAAAGTGATGTAGAAAGGAGCTACGGTGTCTCTGGCACCTTCGAAGTGTGGGCCAAAAATTATGTTAGGATTTTCATCCTCTAAGTTTATAACATCAGTTTGACTCTCATTTTCTGAAAAACTAATCATTTTAGCAATTTGTTTTCGGTATATTGGGTTTTTGGCCAATTTGACAAGGGGATAGGAATTTTGATCTTATTGATTTCATTTTCTAGGTTAAAACTTCCAATGGTTTTGTTGATTTCCATGTTTTGAACCTCCAGCCCTTTCTTTGGCTAAGGGGCCTTTGTTTCGGTAACAAGGGTGTCTAGTTTCTGCATGCTTAAGGGTGGCGTTTTCGCTGTCTTTGTTTTAGTAGACTGTATGTTAGTGGTCTTAGTCCCTTCAGTCTTTTCTTCAACGTTTTTCGAAACTGGTACATCATTTTCAACCCTCGACAATATCTTTTTAACTGGATCGGTTGAGGAAAACCTGTTTTTAGGTCATAGGTTATACTTCTCGTGGAGCTCAGCCATTATTCCATCCATTATTCCCTGATAGGTCGAATCTTCCGAGACACTGCTGTTCTCGTTACTCTCAGTCCTATAATTTGAAGTCAGAGACTTTTCGTAATCACGTCTTGTTATATAAGGTTGTGAGAAGTCTTCGTCAATATTGTTTATATCCTCTTCTAACTCCTGAAAATCCTCCAAATCTTTCCCTCCTATAAATTTTTCACTTTTAAAAGGGGTTTGGATTTTTTGATCTTCGTTCTTAATTTGTTTTTGGTGGTTTTGAGGATTAGGGTTCTTCCTGAATTCCTTTCTAGGGTGATGTTAATTTTTAGCTTGATCAAGTTCCATTCTCGATATTTTTTTTGACAGTTCTTTGATGATTTTAGCCATATCGTCCATCTTATCTTCTGAGGACCTTCCTGATCCAGAGGGTCCTCCTTGCTCCCTGTATCTCCTTATTTCTTTATTTCCAATCACAAATTTTTCTTTTAGTTTTCTTGATGCCATCATGTTAGATTCGATTTCCAAGGCATCATCTTGCATCTTGGTGAGATCTACTGATCTTCGCTCCCTTAATAATAGGGAGAAATCATGGTCGAAAGCTCCAGTGAAAGTCATTTTCACCGCAGGCTGTGAGGGTTTGACCTCGGCTGGGATCTTGTTGTACAATTTGTTAAATCATTGGGTGAACTCAAGGATTGATTCAGAGTTTTTCTTTCGAAGAGCTCAAAATTCGGTTAGATAATAAAGATGGTCTTTCTGCTCACCCCACTGTCTAATAAAAGCATTTTCAAGTTCATCATATGATGGTATAGATCCAACCGCTAAGCCTCGAAACTAGGTTCTTACTTGCCCTTCAAAGATTTGAACCAAGAGTTTGGAGTAAACATCTTCATGTTCCAATCCAAGAATGTCAACGAATTGATCGAAAATTTTTATGTGTTCGGCTGCCGTTAAATCGCCCTCTCTTGTGAACTTGGGGAGGTTTTTCATGTAATTTTCCGGTAAATCATGGAGAGGGACCGATAGAACCAGAGGAGCATATCTCACAACAACCTTTGCGAATATCCAAAGAGGCGGTGCTTGGCTGCCTGCTCCTGCTCCCTGACCACTTGTGGCGGCACCTCCCGCCCCACCTACTCCAGCCGCGACCATTGTGGCTTTAGCGGTAAAAGTTTGGGGGTTATAAAGAAGGGTTTCAAGAAGTTGGTTGTCGATGGGGATGAAACTTGAGAAAAAGGAGCCTGGGGATTGTGGACTAGTTCCTTCAGATTCACAGGGTGAAAATATAGGAGAATCAATAGAAGTTGAATCAAGATATATGGGATAATTGTTTGAGTTTGAGAGGTGGGAAAATGGACTTCGAGAAGCGAGGGAGAATTTGTCGCAACAGGAAGTGAGACAAATCTTCACTTTCTATTGGTGTGGGAAACGACTAAGAAAGCTTCTATCTCAAAAATAGGCATAACCAAATCTGATTCGGGGGATGTAACTTTATCAGTGGAGTACTCCCCGTAAAGGGGTGGAATACTTAATTCACCGTGTTGATATTCAGAGTCAGTCTGTGTGTATTTAGGTTGATAATTTTTATTTGTTTATGAGACAGTATGCCATAAGTGTCTTCTTGATTTTATAATTTTTTCTGTATCGGAAAAAGGCAAAATCTACTCGTTGTTTGGATTCTTCCTGGTGTTCTTCTGGTTGAGAGCCAGTTTAAACAAAATGGAGTCACCAAGTGAAAGATAAAGGTAGCCTTAGAAGGTTTCCAAACTTTTTTCACTACCAAATAAGGAAAGTGTCAATGTCGTTCTTCCTAGGGAAAAAGCTTCGTTACTTCGTTCCCCGACAACGACGCCAAGAGTTTATACTTTAAGGCTCTAAAGTATATTGTCAAGGCATCTGAAAAGACAGAGGGAGCTAACGATAAGAAAATATATGATAAAAATATGAGGGCTATAGTTGGTTCCTCAACTGTCTCTGTCAAAATTCCCAGTTTTCCTGGATACTGATATCTCTCTCAATTTCCACCCATGAACGTTCTAACTCAACCTAGTTATTTGTTGTTTGTAAGATAGTGTTAAATAAATTTAGGGCGATGCTGGTTTGATCCAAAAGGCCGGGTTCGATGTTAGGCTGCCTTGCAACTGGTACTATCATGAAGGGTAAAGTAAATAAGAAAAAGTTCTCGTGTTTTCTTTTTAGGCTTGTTATCTCTATTCCACAATACAATGAGGATGATGTCAACACCCAAATAAATAGGATGACTAAATTGTAGGCCTTTTCTTGTATCCGAGTCAAATTTTGAAGAAAAGAAACATGTATGATATGAAAAAAAATATAAAAATATTAGCAAAGTGAGGCATCAATTTTAGAGGAATCTCACATAGTAACAAAAAACTACGAAATGAGAAAAGTATTAATGAAGCATATGATGTTGAAATCTAAATATCTACAGGTCTTGTATATATTGATAACAGATACAGAGGAAAAACTATAAATGATTTAAATAACAAGAATAATAATTTCCACAGTAGAGGTTTTACTAAATTGTAGTCAAGCATTCATCAGTTAAACATATGAAAGAAAGATGAGATGACAGGGAAACACATAAGTCAGAGGTGACAAGATCTGGAATCTTCAATCTGCATTTCTATTAATTTAGAGTCTCTTCAAAATTACTTCGTCAAAAATGCCCTTTTTAGAGTGATCAAAAAAGCCCATTGCTAGTCTTCTCTCCTTTTATTTATACAAAATCATCACTACTTGATCGTTAGCGATCTCCTATTTTTTAGGGAAAAAGAAGGAAAAATAGTTACAAAACTGCAACCTTAACTGTTGCATGATTAACATTTCGTTGGTCTATCATTTAAAAAGTATAAGACTTCAAACGACACTTCACTGCTTAGCTGAAGTCTCTCCCTCTTTTGAAGCTATACATTCAACACACTTCTCTAAAAAATGAACAAAAATTCTGGGTGGTGTAGAGAGATGTTTAGTTTCAAATACATAAAACTTTCTTTGTATTTTTGGAAACTGTTCTTCAAAACCTTTACCGGTAGATTTGATCAGTTGCATCTTTAAATTAGGCTGTATCAACCATCTGTCTATCTGCTTGGTATTGATCTCGCTCAACTGTGAAATTTCTGCTTGAACCTCATGTGAACTCTCTTTGTAGTACAACTGTTGTTTCACAATGTTTATCTACCCTAGTAGTCCAGAGCAATCATTTCTTTCCAATCCTAATGCTTGCTTATCCAAAGAATCAAATATTCCCTCACAGTCATCTTTGACTTCTTTGACTATCTTCTTGTTTTCAACTATGTTTGTTTCCCATGCTTTGAGCATAATGTCTCCTCTTATCTGTTCTGTGACAGAAAGTTTTAAATCTTTCGGCATCTCCCTGTTCCCTGAACATGCAACTGCCTTCTGAAAAGTATTCCTTGCTGCTTTAGCCTCTTTTTCTAGTAAAATAAGGTTATCAAGAGATTTGCTTGCCTCTTGAAAATAACGCTGGATGATCTCTATTTTGGAGATCAATTGTTGTTGCTCAACTTCTATCTTTGTATGGGCTTCTGATGAGAGGGCTTGAAAAACCTTCAAGTCTAAGACCTGACCTTCCGTCCAACTCAATTTAGCTTGTAATTGTTTAACAAGCTCACTCTACTGAGTGACCTGTACCTGACTTACCTGTATCCTCTGGTTTATTTCATCCAGGCTAGCTTTGAGTGATTGGATTTCTTGCCTTTCAGTAGCTCTGGCCCGTTCCAGACTTTTATCTACCTCTTCTTTAATGTTTTTCTCAACATTCTTCAATTGATCCTGCAATCGAGCTATCATGTGGTTACTCTTCTTTATCCTTGTTCTCATGCTCTCCACAGTAAAAAAGTTTGTTGTTTCCATGGCTCCCATGGAGCTTGCTACCTATGTAGTGAAATCCTCCTCGTCCAGTTTCTGGCCATCTATCAAGAGCCTATGCTTCTTCACCATACCCCCTTCTCTCATATGCATTTCTTTCCTTACAATAACCTTCCTCTCCTTGCTGAAAAAATAATTGGAAGGAGGGGTTACATCTCTGGAAATAGGGGTGAGGTCACCAACATATATATCTCCCACCTGTGGGAGTCCAAAGGTGGCCTGTAAAGGAGTTAAGGAAGTTATGGGACTTCCTAGCTCTATAGACCTTGTTTCTCCCATAGCCTCAGGTATAATGATACCAACAATAGGTGATGAAGGAGGAGTAGACTTATTGGACTCGAGAGGTGTCCTGGACCTCCTCTTTGCCTCCATCTCTGGATTTTCTGTTTGTAAGGCCTCTTCATTTTGTGAATATCCTTCAGTCTCATGAGGAAATTTTTCAGGATTGACTTTATCTTGTGTTTCTTGTCCAAAACCTAGAGGAGAATCTTCTTGTTCTTGAGGAGGGGTAATTGCTTCACCTTGCAGCACTTTGGGTATTCCACTCCGTCTATATTTCTAGAAGGTTTTAAAACTAGCTTGCAAGTCAGACGACAGTGTCTGTACCCTTTCTAACACCTTCTCATAGGTGTTAGTCCCTTTGAACAAGTCGTCACAAGGGGACTTCTCGTGTTCATAAGCCTTCATATTATAGTGGGCCATGTGTTTTCCCACCAACTGGTAAGGATCGTGCTTCCTGTGCTCGAGGTTTACAAATTTAACTTCCTCTAGCGTTGTCGCTTCAACTTTGGAATGACCTAAGTTGAGCAATGAAAATTTCCCAATCTGAACGTGGAAAACTGACCAAAACTTCTTTTGAGACGCTTTTAGTTCTATCCCAATTCTACTTGCTACTATTTGATGAGCCACCTCCCTGCACACCAGTCTCTCAGGAAGGAATTTCGGTAGGGCGTGTGGGGGGATTGAACACCTGAAAACTCTAATGTATGAAAAATTCTCCTTTATGAACCAGTCAGCAACTGCCTTGAGGTTTTCTATGACGAACTATGAGATGCGGGTAGGCACACAACCGTACAACATCCGATGTAGTGGTATCACCATGAAATGAAAAAATTCATAGAAAGAATCCTTGGGATTTTCTTCCCAAAGTTTAGAATGATATTCATGAATTGGCTCCAGGTAAGTAGGATTCCAACTCCAATTCATCAAATGGAAAGGAGTCGAGAAGCATATATCATCCATGATGTATGCTGACATATAAAAGGCTACTGGACGGCCTTTTGATCTTGCAGTCTGATAGTCCATGTCCTCCTTTTCCATTTTGTCAGATAAAATCTTATCCCAATTGAAGCTGTAACCTTTTGCTACCTCGTGCAAAAGAGGTACCCACTCTGTAGGGAAATGGGTGGGACTTTTCTTACTAAAAATTCTACATAACATCATCACCACATAAATCATATAATCATTCAATGAGGCTTTGGTGTAAATAGCATGGGTGTCAGCCTTGAATTTTCCTTGGTTTCTCCACCAGTCCTTGATTATGTCAGTATAGGTTTGGTCTACCTCCAAACATTCTTTTCTTTTAAAATTACTCACAAATTCTTGATTATAAACATACTTGGGACTAGGGGATAATTTATACATTACTTGTACATGTTCCGGTATGAAAGAGCCAATGACGACCCCTCGACTGTCCATAATGCTCCTCGTCTGTATGTCAGTTCTCTCTAAGGCCCAACTGATCATGTCATTATAAGCCATAAGCCGTGGCCGTGTCGCTATTTTGTGGAGCTCGGACTCCGCTATATCGCGAAGCTTGTTGTCAACGTCATGAGGGAAATTTTTAATTTCATAATCCAGAGTCTCAAAAATCTGTCTCCAAGAGTTTATGGAATTGATGGCATGTGGTGCTGTATCAGATATAACATCTCCGTCTGGACTTGAGCCTTCTACAATCTCTTCGCTTTTCTTGGGTGCCTTCTTAGGCGCCATAATACTTGTGCTGGATCAAAAACCTGTTTACAGAGAAAGTGCATATAAAAACAGGTAAACGTGACATGCAACAGATGTAAAGGATAGCTATGAAGTTAAAACATAAGACTTTATTAACCTTCAATTTTGTGTTAAAGCGAGTGTATAGACGCAGACAATGAAAAATTAATGCTTTTTAATGGAAAGACATGCCTAGAGATATGCTTTCATGTCGAAAAGTATCTTCATTTATCCGTTATTAATGTCACCGTATATCGACGATTTTGAAACTGAAGTTTCAAAAATCACCACCTTCCTCAATTCCCGAAATGCAAAAGGCAGTTTAATTATTTCTAATCCTATTTTAAAAATGAATTAACTTGAAACTTAAAACCTGTTTAGAGAAAATGTGATTTCGCGTTTAAGGACTTTGGGGATCCTGTTGTCAAGGGATAAGTCACAAGCAATCCCCGGGTCATGAAATCACGATGAGATTAGTGAGGTGCTAAGACATGTATTAGGGATTTAATTAAAACAGGTCAATAATTAATTATCCTTTTAATTTTTTCGGAAAAGTGAGGATCGTGAGTTTGACTGTTGAGAGTTCGAAAGCGTTTCGTTAGAAGGAAAAACCCAAATCGCGAAAGATTAAGGGAATTATAACCATGTTTAGGAACTTAATTAACTTCGGGTTTAAAGAGCGCTTTTTGGAAAGCGACAAAAAAGGTGACCTTTATTTATGTCCCCTTTAATTTTTTTTTTAAAAGCTAAGCATTTTCGGGATTTCGGCACCGGGAAAATAAGATGGTTGAAGATTATACTTCAAGAAAAACCGAATATCGAAAACCCGAAAAGGAACGGAAGGCTCAAATTTACCCTTTTTGGACTAAGGGCGGCTCCATGACTTAGGAAAAGATGAAGCTTTAGCTTCCAAAGATAGGAAAAATTAAAATTCGTGTAAACAGGTTGTGAGGATCACACATTGGTATTGGTGTACTTGGAGTATAGTTAGAGGAACCCAAACGAGATTCGTAGGGCGACACTAACAAGATCACGGTTGTAACTTTTCATCTTCTTATCAATAAAATAGAATCTTCTTGTCCCAAATTCATGTGTTTTTTATGTTTATGTTTATGAATTGCTTTCATGAATCTTTACTCCTTTGAATGAACTTGATGATTATATATATATATATATATATATATATGTTGTTCTATATGTTTCTCTTAGGTTGTTTTAGGCCAACATTGGGAGGAGGCCAACAATCCAAGAGCGAACAATGGCAGGAAGGGATCTTCTACAAGCAAAAGGACTCAAGGTACACATTTTTATTCACTCTCTCATCCCTTAGTTATCATTAGGGATTGTTGGATTTGGGTAGAATAGGAGTAATTTTGTCTTTTAAGGTGTCACATGCTCTGCCTATTCACTAGATCCTGATTAGGGGGATTTTCCCCATAATAGAATTGGCGACTCCACTGGGAGTCTCTCTAGGGTTTTGTTAAGAGATTCTTTTTGGTTTGAATTCCTATTATTTTTCTGTGCTTTCTGAGTCTGTAAGAGTCTATGGTCACCTTCAAGGTGTTGCCAACTTTCCTGACCTGGGTGGTCACTCTGAATTTTATCTCTTTTTGAGTTTGTTCAATAGTATATGCACCATGTTCTATACCCAACACACATACATACACACTCTGAGTTAGGCCAGTCCACGTACACCCGCAGTCTGCCTGTGCACAAAACACGTATCTGCTCTTTTGAAGAGTTTTTTTCAAAAACTTTTATTTTCTTCTAGGAAACCCTTGGCCTCTCAGGCCCTCCTGAGTACGAGAGACCTTTTTTAACTATTGTTTAGAAATACTTGAGTCTCAGTTTGTCTATGAAATTGTAAATAAATCTTCTTGTATAGTTTTTT
>JZKD02S2084378.1:291511-308119 GCA_000966675.3 Picea glauca
CTTGTTCCTTTCACACTTGTTAATAGGTCCAGAAAGAAAATCTATTTGGTCCCAATTTAACCCTTTTTCTAGCCAATATATTAACTAGGAAAAAGGAATACCTCGGGGGATACATTCCACCAGGCGATTTTTCTCAAGTATTAGTTTATCCCTTTTTCAAGCCTGGGGAACTAAACTTATGAAAAAGGAACTATAGTTCTCCTTGGTATAAGTTTAAAACTTTTCTGGACCTTAGAGACTCAACTTATGAAAAAGGTGCACCTTAGGAGATTTGTCTCATCGAGAGAGTATTCCCAAGTATCGTTTGATCCTTTTTCAGGCTTGGGGGTCTAAATGTATGAAAAAGAACACTATGGAGTCTTCTTTTAGTGTTTTTTCAGACTCTCTAAATGTGAAAACCATCAAGCTTACCTTCCCTAAGCTCGTAAAAACCTTACATTGAAGGAGTCTCATTGTGTCATTCTGTAATTACATTGCATTACTCACTCTTGCGTCTTTGGATCCATTTTTCCATTACTAAACCTTTAGAGCATTACATATGTGCAATCCTTTTAGCATTTTTTCCTTTGCGATCTAACACCTTGACCCATGGAGGAATTTTCTAGAGTGTCCTTATCCTACACCTGTCTCCTTGCACTGAGCATCCATATGTTTCATGCGCTTGGAACTAGCTTGATTTCCCGTGACACTCGTTCCTCTGTAACGTAACATTCTTTTATTTCTTTTCAATCTCATTAAATATGTGAAAAAAACAAAAAAATCAAATAATTCAAAAGGAGGGGACATGGAAACATTTTCTTCTATTGGCAGCAATCTAGTCACCCTTGGACAAAGTACATCCTTTAGTTTGTTCTGCAAGCATTGAAATTTAGTATGACCTCTGAAAGTTGTTCTCGTTACATAGATCTATGCCCTCCTCCATTTGGTTACTCTTCCAAACATATGGAGAGTTTGTGGTGCCTCTTGTAATACAAACTTATGTCAATAGCATGCTACCTGAGTCTTTTCATGTGGCGTGCTCTTGTTCAAGGGAAAGTCTTACACCCTGAGTCGACCATTTTACAATAAGTATTTTGACCTTCATGAGTCAACCATCTCGAGAGTCTTGTCAAGTTCACATTCATAATCAATGAAGTTTGATGCCTGATGATTGAGATCCTTCAGTATTTCCATGATGGTTTGTCGAAGACCTCAGGGTAGTGAGTCTTACACTCCTATTACACTCCTACTTGATTTTTGAAGATCTAAAAGATATTGCTTGAGTTATGAAGTTATCATCTCTAGCTACAAGTATTGATGCCTCCTACATATTCATATGACATTGTATTTGTCTATCTTCTGAATATTTGGAGATGTAGATCCGCTGTGTATTATTCACGACTACAATTTATATTGGCATAAACATTAGTCACGTAGCCATGATTTCTATATATGACATGGATTTGCAGTGTACTTCATTGGTAGCCATGATTAGTTTGTCTCGAGCATGGGTATGCCCATCTCAGTGATTGTTATTATTATATTGCAGATGACATGCTCATAGATACTCATTTGGGATCACTTGACTCTAGTGCCTTCCCACTTTATTAAAGATGTTGTAATGTATTTCGACCATCAATTTCTCTTCTAACCTCACACATTAGGGGGCATTTGTTATAGCTCAAAATGCCACTACTATGCATTTATGATGTTGTCCTAGTCATTTGCACATCTACTAATCATTTTTGCTGAGGTTCCTCTTAAAAACATCTTTTTTTATGGTGTATGTGCTCCGATACATGTGAAAAGCGCGTACATATGCTAGATGCATACCTAAAATCCTGCGTATACTCTCAAAAATTGAAAAAAATAATAAATTACATGCTTTCCAATGGAATTTACGGGCTATTTTGGGTTGCACAACCATTTTACCTCATCTAGCCCTTCTGACAACTGAATAACCATCATTTCTCCATATAAAAAGGGCCTTAGGGGGGTCATTTGGACATATGAAAGAAGAGGCAAGTAAACTCTGCCAAACTATCTCCCTTTATCATTCCAAGCCTTTGCATCTCGCTCTGAGTTTTCATCCTCAACATTCCCAATCATTCATCCTCCTTATACAATCCATCATTTCCCCTATATTGGCATGTTGGTTGTGAGGATCTCACATTGGGTTTGGTGCACTTGGAGTATAGTTATAGGAACCTAGGTGAGGTTCATGGAGAGACACCAACAAGATCATGGTTGTAACTTTTCATCTTGTTATCAATACAAGAGAATCTTCTTGTCCCAAATTCATGTGTTTTTTATGAATTTCTTTCATGAATCTTTACTCCTTTGAATGACCTTGATGATTATATATATATGTTGTGCTATATGTTTCTCTGAAGTTGTTTTAGGCCAGCATTGGGAGGAGGCCTACAATCCAGGAGTGAACAACGCCAGGAAGGGATATTCTACAAGCGAAAGGACTCAAGGTACACATTTTGATTCACTCTCTCTTCTCTTATTTATCATTAAGTCTTGTTGGAATTGGGTAGAATAGAAGTAATTATGTCTTTTAAGGTGCCACATGATCTTCCTAGTTACTAGACCCTGATTAGGGGGATTTTCCCCATAACACCCCATGTCAAAAATTGGTGGGAAACTTACTCGGAGAAAAATTCCATAGAGGAGTCTGGAATATTTGGTGCCGAGCCCAATTGGGATTTTTTTATGGATGTGTTCAAGAAGTAATATTACCCCGTGGGAAATTATGATGACGGATACATGATATGGACCACGCTACATCAAAAGCGGGACCAAACAGTGCCAGAGTTCACAAATACCATCCATAGCTTGTGCACCGAGCTGGGTATCAAAGAATCTAAGTGTCATCTTGTTCTGAAATATCACAGGGCTCTACACAAGTACATCTAGACCAAAATGGAGTTTCTGGACATCTCATCACTAGGAGCCACTTATAGATATGCTGTCGAAATCGAGCAAAAAATTAAGCAAAAAAACAAGAGGGAATCCAGGTTTGCAAATCCGCAACAACCAAAGTATGGTAAAGGCAGCCCTAACTCATAGAACAATCAACCTCAAGAAAACCAATCCAAGCCATAGGAAAAGAAGGGAAACAATAAGACAAATAAGGACATTGGGAAGTGGTGCGACTTCCAAAAAATCCCTTGGCACAACACCGATGAATGACACTCGAAACAATCATTGGTATCCTAACTCAAAGAAATAGAGACGAGCCCCGACTCAAACTCCAATTCAGACAATAATAAAAGGATATATATAATTGATGCATAACCCACTACTAATATCATGATTGTCAAATAGTTGGATTTGTCGACAACACCACACTCGTAGCCATACAACATCGGATGGCTCCGCCAGAGACACGATCTCATGCTAGCCAACAGTGTCGCCTGTCATAGGACATCAAGCCCTTCAAGGATGAAGTATTGTGTGATGTTTCCCTACTAGAAGTTTGTGATGTTCTCTTAGGCTAGAAATATATGTGGAGGATTCTTTCTATTTATGAGTCTCAACCCCACATTGTCATTTTTACTTTGGGTGGTCAACCCTATAGGATACGAGAGGTAGTTTCGACTACTATACCAAAAAAACAGTGTCGCAAAGTAATCTCTCATACCGCAAAGTTTAGCCTCTTCACAACCTAGTCAGAAGAGAAGGAAACTGCAACCACTGCAACCTCAACCCAAGACCCTTCTATCTAGTAGAAGCAAATCAAAAAGATTGTAGGATAGCACCAAGATATTCCTACTGCACCTATGAGGGTGCCTCCACACTATCGAGTCGAACCAAGTTATGATAAATCCATTCATGTTCTTCATGCTGCATTTTCACCAAAATAGTCCTTCCACACTCATGAAGATCAAGCAACCATATTTGTTAAACAAATCCAACCCCTCCAACAAGAAGTTGATAACAACCTTCAACAAGCTAAGCAGGGCAACTTCTTCAGCAAACGAAGGAGCTCACCAAGGTTCAAATTTAGCAAAAGATTCCCCGAGGACTTGACATAATGGAGACCATTGATTCCTAAGGGGGGAGGAATGATCTAGGTGGAAATCGGTGGCCACCCACCTATTCCACTGGCTCAAAACATGGGTTTTCACCTTGGCAGTTTGTCTACGGTTTTTCAGGTCCTGAACTTCCGGGGCCGTTTTGAGGCCCTAAACAACATTTTTTTGGCACGATAACTCTCAAACAATGGCCAAATGTATGGTTTAGGATGAAGGGAATATGTACTCCTTGGCTAGACCTTTCAGACGAGGTATAGAATGCCCCAAACGAAGATCCGATGCAAAAGTTACACCCTTGGGAAGTTGACGTACTGACCACCCCCATCGAGGCCCGCAAACCTTTTGGTGTTTCATCTTCCGGGGTTAGGGTTTTGGATTTTATTTATGTTAAAAAGGCATCGAGAGACTCATTGTAAACATCATCATCTTCTTGCAAATGAGCATAGCCATCGCATACCTTCTCAAAGATAAGCTGCCACCATTCTAGAGAGTCATTCACTCTGTAATTTTACAGTTTCTGTACATTCTCTCATTAATAAAAATTGTGCATTACTGTATCTTTGTGTTTATTGCAATATTTTATTGTATCTGGAAATATCTTTGTATATTTCATTGTTATATCTCTGTCTTCATTTCATTCTCAAAATAATTTGGATCACTCATATCAAGAATAATGGCGATGAGGAGGAGGGGATAAATACAAACCTTCCATACATTAAAGGTACCACTGAGAAAATTGCAAAAATTATAAGAAAGGGTAATGTTAATGTTTCATTCTCCCCTCCAAGCACACTAAAGAAAATGTTAGATCATTGAAAGGATGACGTAAACCTGAGACTACAAAAGAGAGTATATTTTATCCCCTGCTTGTGTGGTAAGCAATATATCGTTGAAACTAGAAGATCATTTCAAGTAAGGCTGAATGAACATTGCAATGAAATTAGACATAATTGAACAAAAATATTAGATTTATCTGAACATTTGCAAGACATAGGGCACAACATATGCATTGAGGATACCAAAATCATTGCTAAGCTAGAACATTATGGAAAAAGGAAAATATAGGAGGCCATACAAATTGAACTAAATCGAAATAATCTAAATAGAGATGAAGGTTTAAAGATTAGTGAAGCCTGGAAGCCCATCTTGCATAATATCAATATTAATAATAATAATAATAATCCAAACAATTAGCTTAAGGTCGACTACAAAAGGTTGATCTTCTTTGAAAATTGGATTACTATTTATTATCTAAAGTTGATTTGCTAACCGGTGAACTTAACAAACTCATGAGGATGATCCCAACTTTGGGATTGAAACGCCGAGTTTCATTTAAACCTAACACAATTCTTCCTTTTTATGTCTAATCTACTACTGTGTAAGCATGAATAACCTAATAGTCATTTATGCTTAGTTTTTAGTAAATTTTTAAATAATAAAACACACTTTATGTAATAATGATTAATTTGATGTTTGTAGCATTGTCTTGAGACATATTTTCTTTTCTCTTCATTGCATCGAGAGTAGCAAGGTGTTCTATAGTCTAGTATGGGGGAGATGTTGTCACATAATGTTATGTTACATTACATGACAACAAAAAAATTAAATAAAAAATAAATAACTATGTGTATTCATATGTACATGATAACATCTAAAACATTAAACGAGCGTAGATCCATCTTAAACACGGATCTATCAAGCACAGAGAAGGATCAAAATTTTTAAGGTGTAATTTTTTTTTTTATCATTTAATCTAAATGAATTAATATTTGACAGGGAATGAAATGATAAAAAAAAAATTACACCTCAAGAAATTTGATCCCTCTCAATGCTTGTGTAATATTTTCTTATGCCTTTGTTCAAGTGTAAAATACACATATGGGAGGAGAATCACATCATCACTTATTTTATTTTATTTTATCTCATATTTTAGGTCAACATTGAAGACAAAGGAGTATGTAGCAATTTCATATTTTTGACCCCCTTCCCTAATAATCTAATCTCCATTATCGATAAGAATATGTAATTAATGAAGTTATTTCTCCTTATTTGTACATTCTACTTTATACTTTTGCACATCTCAAATTTTCTCCTTCTCTTAAAGTTTTATGTGAACAATAATTATTTTTTGTACAATGAATTGAATGCAATAGTTTTTATTTATGTGAAACTAATTGTTTGAGAAGCTTACTCTTCCACAACTCATGATCTGAATAACAATATTTTTTGACAAGTTGTCTCTTCCCAATCTTTTCATGGGGAACTTGTCTCATCTTGGAAAGCTGCCTTCCTAGAAATATGATATCTTATTCAAACATGTATCAAAATAAAATGAGTGCGAGGATTGTTTAATATCCTGTTTTTGACCCTTGAATTATAATGTGATAAATCATGTACTATTTAAATGATATGTTTTATAAGATGAGAGTTAAGCCATGTGGACTGAAATACGATGATCCCATGTTGTAAATAAGTGAAATACATTGCAAATATTTCTAGTGTGGAGCTTAAGACCAAGCCCCCACTAGTGAATGTATAAGATTCTAAGTGATTGGATAGGTTTACAATGTGGTGGGTATTGTTGACGGTTTTGAATGGCATGTTAATAAGCTAAGGGTGAATTCCTAATGGAAGGTCCCGATTAGAACTACTCTTGTTTGGGGTAGTGTTTCAGACCAGTATGTGGGTCTGGTTGCCACTGAAAGTTAATAAGGTTGGAAAAAACAATTGAATTTCCTTCCACGAATTTTTCTTAAGAACTGGTTAAATTATCTAAGAATGTAAATGAAATAAACTATTCTAATCTATTTCTATCCTATTCTAATCTATCTTGATCAAGAGAGAAACTGATCAAATGAATACAATTAAATATAATATTATTGACATTAGAAATAGTCCATGTCAACCAACAACATATTAAAATAACATAAGTATTCCAAACACTTAGGCATAGAAATATTTCATGTGACAAGCAATCAAGAAGACTTAAATAACAAGCATATGTGTAGAATAGTCCCACATGCATTTGGCAACGACCATGATCTCAAAGTGCCTTTTTCTCTTTATGTATCCCAAAATAATAATATCATAAGTGTAAACAATGGGCAAAAGTCCCTCTCCTTGGTATATTTATATCTTTTATAAAATAAGAGAGACCCTTTACTTCCCTTAACTGTTATCATTTCAGATGACAATTACACCTCATCATTTCACATGCCTCCATTAGGTATACAATCTGATTTTTAGAGAAAAGGGAACTTTTTGAATAATAGAGAATTTACAATGTTTTATTGGATTCTATGTTTTCTCTGTAAGCCTTCCATAACTCAAAGTTGTTCAAAACTGTGTCTACTCTGGCACCTTCTCCATTTGTAATTCACCATCATAGATTTTGGTCGCTATTTCTAGCTTTATGTCTTGTTGAATTGTACTTAGGTAATCCCTTGTCGATGTAATCAAACTTAATGGATTCATTAAATATCTATCAAGGATTTCTTTATTTACTTCATTAATTTTGTCAATAACATCTTTGTTGCGATCTATTTGTATTTCTGCTTCTGCAATCCTCATAGCACTTGGGGCTGCTTCATCTAAATTCTGCATGACCTGCATTCCATATTCTTTCAATAAATCCTTAGAAGAATTCCATAACTTCTTGAATGCCTTGGTAGCTAACTTTTGCGTTTCTTCAACGTCTTCTAATTTTTTTTCCAAGAGTTAAATAACACCTAATCTTTCAACTTTTTCTTTTCATTGTATTTTGGCAATGTACTTGGTGGTTCTAGGTATACACTTTGTCGATTTATCATTTTGTCAAATGCCTCTTGAGCCTTCTTGTACTTGTCTTTTATTTCATTTATTTGATCATTCAACCTAATTTGATCATCCTTGTATGTATGAATTCTATTTAACACATAAAAGTATTCCCTTTGTACATGTTTTAGTTCTTCATTCACATTATTGGCTTCTTCTTTCATAGTTCTTACAATAATCACTTCTTTATCATTTTCCTTTATCACATTTTCTAGTTTTTGTTTTTCCTACTCAATCCTAAGGATTTTATGTCCTTGTTGTTCTAAGAATCTGACAAGTTCCTGACATTTTGTTTCTAGATTGGCTATTTCCTGAGAATGAGATGCTTTTAATTGCTCTATTTCATGTGAGTGTTTCACCTATAGAGATTCCAAGTTCTCTTTATGTAGCTGCTTGACTATGGTGGCTTATTTTCTAAATTTAGTATCCATACTATCTCTTTGACCTTTCAAATGCTCTTCTAATTCAATTATCCCCTCTTTATAGATGTCTAATTCCATGCTTAGCTCACATAATGATACTGAGTTGGCCCCTGCAAATGCACTTAGGGCTGAAGCATTCTCCAAAGCATTAACCTCGGGATCTAGACCTAATTTCCATACAATTATCCTATTAGAAGACTCTTTGTTGAGGGATGTCTCACCTATTTTTCTCTTACTTGATATCTTCTCTATACCTTTGGTTGAATTGTTGTAGTAATATTCCCCAACAACCACTACAACGTCTTCCAATTCCAATGATCGGGATGAAAATGAGAAGTTTCCTGGGATTTATTTTAAAAGAGTACATGGATGGATATGTATGTTCACTATGGTAGCACTTGGGCTCGTTTCATTGTTCATTATTTCATCCATCCTCCTTTTCTTCTTCCTTTCAACCTCCTCAAGGTCTTCTTCCCTTTTCTTTCTTTCTTCTTCAACTTTTCTTTTTGATTCTTCCTCTTCCTCATTCACGTCTTGCTTTGGCTTCTACCTAAGATTTTTTCTTGCTTTCTGTTGGCAGCCAATTCAATTTTTTCCATTTCCCTATAAGCTTCCTACACCTATGTCTTCTGAACTTCAAATTCTCGTCGTATTTTGCAATTAAACAATATTTTCATTTCTTGCGACACTTGCAAATTTATCTCCATTTAGTTTTCACGACTGTAAGCGTGAAAACTCCTCCATCTTCATTTGAATTGTCATGATATTTGCATTGATATTTTGAGTGGCACTTATCTTTGAGTGACTGAAAGGATTTTCGAGCTATGCCTATTTGCCTATTCTTACTTTGATTGTGCAATTGGATTTTATTAAACTGGTAAGGCATTGAGCATGAAAATTTATGTTTTTGAGACTTGCCTAGTCATTAAATTACATAGGGGTCATGGTTTATTTTTGTTTTTATGTATATGATGTGATCCTTATTATGGATTTTGGCTTGTCAATTCTATAATTATCAATTGCCACAATGTTTTAAACTTTGATTACACACTATGCAACAAGCGCATGGTTAACATTCGGGTTTGATTTCACATTGAACATTCGTGGTTTGAAATAATACAATGGCGCATTGGTATATCGTTCATCGTTTGATTTTTGGGTTGGACAAATAATATGGTTTGAATTATATTATGATTGATTGAACAGAGGTTGTACTTTTCCATTATTATTATGCATGGCGGTGAATAATCCCACCACCCTCGCACGTGCACATTAATGTTTCCCCTTTGATCGTTCATAGCTGTTAGCCCAAACGACTTTGCTCCTGTGTGTTGGCGATTTCGACCCAAACCCTTACCATGTGCTTACACCATGGCTCCAGTCGTAAGGGATGAACCGAATGGTAGCTAGGCTCTGTTGATGTTCGACAACGCCCACAGTGACCTTGAGGAATTTGGATGGATTCCATTCATACAAAAATTTGATGGTTTTAACCCATGCGTTACTCGACATTTCGCTTCAACCTTTGATGGCTGTCGAGCCAAGGTCGGGGATGTTCAATTGCAAATTGACGAGCAATTTCTCAGTTTAGCTACGGGTTTGCCTGCCATTGGACAATGATGGTCCAAGAATTGCAAGGTGGAAGACGTCCCTTGGACACTGCTCTTCCAGTTGCGTAGGGTCACCTCTTGTGATAAAGGTTTACCTGTGACCATGCTCAAGCAACGTTGGCATGATTTGTTGATGATAATCAAACAGTTTATCACCTGCGAGGGTCGGTATAGTTTTTTTTTCTTACACCACCTTCGTTTACCTATGGTTTTCATGGGTTATGAGCTTAATATGCCTTATTACCTGCATAGAAGCCTGTTTAAAATGTCTAAGAGATACAAAAAGAACCAGGCTGATAACAACCTTTTTCACTTCAGGCTGGTTAAAATGATTGTTGTTTATCATTTGGGGTTACACAGAGACTTTTGGAACGATTTCCTGGCTCGCAATGACTTTGAGGATTCAAACCCTCCACAGGTTGACAAACCTGTGGTGATCGAGAACAAGACTGTAACCCTGGTACCCTACAATATGCTGTTACCTAAACTCTTACCCGAATCAACTATCGACCTACCCCACTCTGTGACCAAGGATATCCAGACTGTTAAGCCCATGGGCAAGAAACCTAAAGCCAAACCTACTGCAAATTCCAAAGGCAAAAAGAATGCCCGTTTAATCTCTCATATGACAAGGAACAAGCCGAGACTTCCTGTCAACCCTAACCCCATCATGGTGAGTGAAGACTCTAACTCAGAGGTGGAACGTTATCTGGCTAGTGAGTATCCCTATTCGAAAGGTCTGTGTGCCAAACCCTCATATGACTTCGTGTCGAACCTACCACCTTGCTTGCAAGACGACCCTAACTACCCAGGCATAAAGCTGCCTTATGAAAACCCTGGTCCTTCATCAAAACCCTCTCCTGCTTTACCTAAATCTACAACGCCACCCTGTGATTAGTGCGGCTCGTGGTTAGAAAGGTATTATCTTGATGTGCCAATGCTACAATCCATAATTCATTCTTTGGAGGATCAAGTTGCAAGGCTTACCAGTCAAAAGGCCAAATTGACAGCCACTGATAAGAAACAGAGGACGATAGACTCTATTTTGTTTAAAAATGTGGAGTTAGCTACAGCGGTCGTGAATTCAAAATTGGCATAATTTGAGCAGCTTCACCGGTATGTTCTATCACTTGCTTATATAATGAATTCAAATTCTTTCGAATAGCTATGTTTACAGCGTGATTCTGCTCTGTCACATTATATGCATTATGTACATAGTTATGTTTTGATTAATGAAATTCGTTTTCCCAGTTTAGTTTCGATTGGATTCTTTCGTCGATCTGATTGGATCTTAGTATGGATTTGATTGGTTTCATTTAGCTTAATTTGGGATGTTCTGTTGCTAATTGAAGTCGCTGTATCTATTATAGACACAAGCTGTTTCACATTTCAATTTTAAACACAATTAAGTTTTGATTCGAATTGGTTATAATGTATACGTCATGATTGGCAACAATGGTAAACTGTTACGATTTTATACCCATATGATTTTCGATCAACAAGGATACAATTCAGGTTATGTTCGATATGATTTTGTTTCATGGATAGATACGATTCCTAACAGTAATCCCAGTCGGTTAATTTGCATTGGTTTATTCCACCATGTTATTAGTTCGTTTGCAATGAGTATGCTGTTTGAATTCAATTCGAGGAATGAAATTCACTGTATCCAGTCTCACGATTTGTTTCTATATTAGACTCAGTCGTGATTGATTTTGATTATTTACCCAGTTTATATTATAACTTCTGTTGATTATATTAAGATTGCGTTCATGATCTTGCCTGTTGACTGTGCAAGGATCAATCACAAATTTGATTTGGTCGATGTTGTTGAGTATGATTTCGTTACACATAATTGTAACAATTTTTCCATCTATGCATTCGATTGAATGATATGAATTCTTGTTATATCATTATAGCTGTATTGTATTAGATCGTATCGATTCCGATTGGCTATGGAGCAGTCTTGTTACTGTTGACCCGATTTTATGGTAACAGTGAAACCGAGTATTCTTACCCCTGTTTTGACCGAATCACTGTTGATTTTGTTTAATTTGAATGATAAAATCATTGAATCATTAGTGATTCATTTTTAATGTTTATTAAAAGAAAATTGGATTGAATTATTTTAAAGAGATTTGATTTGATATTTATTTGATCCTGTATGCTATTTTAGACTAGCTATAGAATCAGATGATTCTGTAGCTAAGTCTGTAGAATCAAATTTTTATGTTTTTTCTTATGAAATACCTTTCTAACTTGTTATTTTTGATCTATTGCAGATAAATTCGAACCGACAGTGGATTTGATGAGTAGTTAGGCGATATTTCAAAGATTTTACTTGCATTTTAGTTTCTTAGTTTAGTTGATTTTGGGATATCTTCCCAGATTATGTAAAACAGTTTGATATTATCCACAGGGAGGTTTTACCCTGTGGAGAGACAAATACCTATCATTTTTGTAATAATGAGCATCCTCATTCATGGGAGAACAAGGATAATGGAGTTTTAATATAGACATAGGCGAAATTTTGTGTTTTGTTACAGCTTTAGCTTCTCATCATATCAATATTTTGTTTCATGTTGTGTATATCAATTTGTATCTGGTTAATGACTACTTTAGCTATCTTAATCATGTGCAAATGATATAATTTAATCATTGTTATCCATATCTGGTTTCATCTAAGTATTTAAAAAACATAGCAATTGTTTAATTCGATTTATGAACGACATATTTCTCTTCTTCATAAGTTGAATTACAAAGTATAAGTTTTTGCATAATAGGTTTCCCTTATTGCAGAGATTTATAAATCATAAAATTGTTATGATTTTTTTATGTCTTGTTTGTCCTGTTAACAATTCAAAGAGCAGCGCAGCCTATCGTTTACGAGAAGCTTATGGACTAACCAGTGCGAGTTTACTTCCTCCGACCAGCTTCGAAGTCATCATACACAGGACAAATTAGGAGCGCTTCCAGGTCAATCTGTCATTGATCTGTTAGTATATTTGTTAGTCATGTTCATTAGATATATATGTTTGATATATTAGATTGTTTAATTTCAGTCAATATATTAGATCGTTTAATTTCAGTAAGTTTTATTTCTTATTCATAAAACATAAAAATCAAAAATATCTCTGGCTGTCTTTGGGCAGAAAGCATATGAGTTTTACAGGTTTTGTTTAAATCTGCCAATTGTGCATATTGTATATTTGTGAATAAACTGTACTATAACTGGTAGTTACACGGTTAATTGTTAAAATTAGAGTAATAGTAATTAGTAGAATAGTTAGTGTAATTTGTATTTAGTTTTAGTTTATATAGTAGTTTGTTTTAATTAGATTAGTGTATTAGTTTGTTTTTATTATTAGTTAGTTTAGTTTATTTTATTTAGTTTTAGTTAGTTTAGTTTGTTTTATTTGTTTTAAAAAGATTAGTTAGTTTAAATTAGTTTTCTCTTTGGTTTTCTTAAGACCTCAGAGCGGCCAACGGAGCCGTTAAACTTGTCAGGGTGGTTCATTCCAAACGACTTGGGTTATTTAGACAACCCCAGACCGACTCCACTCTCTCAATTGATGGACAAACATTTTCGCCCGTCAACAAATGGTGCTAGAAGGAGGGCCTGAACTTAATTAATGGAACGAGGCAGTCGCAAGACTCCTCCCCCCCCTAATCGCTCACCTATAGTGACTAGAATCCATTCACAAGATAATATTCCCCCTCAAACAACAACTACTTCAACTGAATATCCGCAGATCACAGTTGAACCAACAACCCCTAATCCTACAGGTGGTGACTTGGAGGAGATTGTCTGCCGATCTCTTATTAAAACACATAGTTCCTTAGCCAGTTTGAGGCAACCAAACCGTCCATGGGGTCAACCTTTAGACTTCTCTGATATCAGAGAACAGTTAGGTGACACTAACCTCACTGTGAATCCTATAGATCCAAACACAAATCCTGCTGCAGGAGGATCTGGGATACCTCCTTCACCACCTCCCTCATCTCCTTCCTCCTCCGGGGAAGATTCCTCTTCTCACGAAGGCAATCCACCATCTCAGCCTTCCACACCCACTACCCCAATGGAAAATCAGAACAACCCTGCTAGAACATGGTTGGACCAGGATGCTGTAGCTGTACCTGGAGCCCAAAACCCTTTACCTAAGCACCCGGAGAAGTGGCTTCCCAAGTTTGATCCCGATTCAAAACAGATAGCTGAAGATCATATCAAAAAATTTATGTTAGCCATCAGACTCCGTAATGTTGAACATGAAGATGTTTTCTGTAGGTTGTTCCCTTATACTTTTGAGGTTAATGCATCCACTTGGTACTTTGCCCAACAACCTCATACCATAGTGTCTTGGGAAAAGTTAGAGTCATGATTTTTGGAAAAAATCGGAGATGGTAAACCTCCAGAAGTCTTAGTCATGGATCTTTCGAACTTAAAGATGAACCCGAAAGAAAAAGTTAAAGATTTTAATCAAAGATTCTTAATGCTTAAAAATCAAATCCCTGCAGATTCTATGCCTGCTGAGAGTCTTGTAATAGCTTACTACACTAAAGCTCTACATCAAAGTATAGCTATTTGGGTTAAACGATCTAAAAAGGCAACGTTGTTAGAAGCCTTCGAAGAGACTACTCAGATTGAAAAAGATATACTTAGTCTTAAGGACTCTTCTAGCAACGAAACTGAGACTGTTTCTTCTTCCAAAAAGAAGATTGAAATTCTCCCCAGACCTCCACAAAACAAAACACAACCTGAAAACTCTGATTTGGAAAATTTAACCAAAGTTGTACAAAAATTGTCTAATCAAGTTATAGATTTAAAAAGGTCGACTGAAGAAGCTTTTTCGAGTGAAGGACCCTACAAACCCCCTTTCCGAAATCCTTTTCCCGCCAACCGGCCTAATCCAAACCCCGAAGGCTTGAATCTAGAAAGTTTAAAATGCGCTTTTTAGACAATTCTAGAAGCCCAAGATAACTTGATGCCTCCTGAAATCCCTCAAGAGGAAGTCGAGCAGGAAACAACTCAAAAAGAAGAGTCTTCTCCAAACATCTTTGGACACTTCTCGAATAACATCTTTCAAGCTAACTTCGAGACTGTTCACCCTTACAATACTAGGAGTAAGACAACAAACAAACCTCCTGCCGAGAACACTACAACTCTACCTCCAAAGCCTTCTAAGTCAGCAGAAATTAAACAGAGTAATGTCGGCCCTAAATTAGATTATGATGTTGTTGAAGATCTTAAAAAGTTAAGGGCTAACATTTCTATTTATGAGTTGTTGAAGTTTCCATTTTTGTTACAAAAGATGTTGCAAAATATTTCAGAAAATGGCAAGAATGGTAATTCAAATGGTAACAAGGTTGTGCAAAGCAAAGTGCTGCAGAAGACTTCCACTAAAAACAATCCTGATCCTCAAGACAAAGGAAGCCTTCCTGTAACTCCTGTAAATAATTTAAATAATGTAAATAATGTAGATAAAGTAGCATTAGAGAAGGCGAGTAAGAAACCACAAGTTACTACTCTAAGTACTCGCAAGAACGTACCTCATTTTCTTTTAACTTTCGAAATCTTCAACATAAATGTGCAAAATTGTATGGTTGACTCAGGAGCATCATCCAATGTGATGCCTTGGTCTATCTGCCAAAAGATTAACGCTGAAGTAGAATCATCTTCTTTGAAAATCATACAACTTGATCGAACATATGTTAAAGTTATAGGCGAACTAAAAAATGTATTGATTAGATTATCGTCTAACCCAAAGGTTCATCAGGTTATTGATATAATTGTGGTGGATATTCCAGAAGTGTATGGTCTGTTTTTGAGTAGGGACTAGTCGGAGTAGCTACATGGTTACTTCGCGACAGACAGGTCTCACTTATGGCTTCCAGAAAACGGTAAGCCTAACAAGATCAAGGTGAATCGTGAGCGTTACTTCAAGTTCATGGTCACAGACTTGAACGACCCCAATGAACCATACAGACCTCCTACTGATTCACCTGAAGTCCAAGGGATGGACACCTTCTTCGGAAATTTCATGGCTGAAGTTTCGCCTATCAATAATCCCAAACAGTAATCTGAGATCATAGCATATGTGCAACCAACAACTTCTATGCAACAGTGCCATGAACTCGATGGAAATCAAATTTGGTCCCTATACTTTGACGGTTCCAAGTCTAAATAAGGAGCTGGTGGAGGCTGCATCATTATCGATCCGGCAGGTAACAGGACATTATTGGCTTGTAGGATGGAATTTGAATGTACTAACAATACTGCAGAATATGAGGCTTTACTGCAAGGTCTCAGAAAAGCCTTGGACATGCACATTCAAAATCTGGTTGTATTCGGCGACTCTGAAATAGTGGTTAGACAGGTAAGAGATTCTATACACTGTCTTTCCCCGCATCTCAAATGTTACCAGTCTGAGGTATGGAGTTTAATGAACAAATTTTCTGCTTTTAATAAAAATTCCATTCCTAGATCAAATAATGTTGAAGCAGATCTGCTAGCTAATGTTGCCTCTAAACTTCTTCCTGCAGAAGGTTTATCCCCAAACACATTCTCCGTGGAGCTGTTGTTTCGACCATCTGTTCCTGACAATATCACAAACTGGAGAGTATTTGACGATGATCAACATATCATTAACTTTCTGCACATGGAAGAAACCTTTCAAGGCGCAGTGATAGATGAACAAATGCACGACGACAATTTGCACGACTTTACGGTAATACCTAATCCGA
>JZKD02S2084378.1:308169-318941 GCA_000966675.3 Picea glauca
TTCTGCTACGATGTCGTAAATACGACATCTCCTTGAACCCCAAGAAGTCCATCTTTGCAGTAGAACGGGGTAAACTACTAGGATTCATTGTGTCTAGTGATGGAATGGTTATTGAACCTGAGAGGACTCAATTCATCGCTAAACTTCCCCCACCTACATCCAAAAAATCCATGCAGTCTTTCCTAGGCCAGATTAATTTCGTGAGAAGATTTGTCCCCAGTTTCTCCGAAATGGTCAGGCCTCTCTAGAACCTGATTAAGAAAGACACCCAATATCACTGGGGAACCACATAAAACCAAGATTTCAATGCTATAAAGAAGGCCATAATAGACGCTCCATCTCTCATGAGCCCTGATTTCTCTCAAGACTTTACACTCTATACTTTTGCCTCTGATCGTTCCTATGCTGCAGTCCTAACTCAGAAGAACCCCGAGAACAACGAAGTACCCATCACCTTTATGAGATCTTCTTTCAAAGGTGCTGAACTTAACTACCCAGTGGTCGATCGGAAAGCCTACACTATTTTCAAAGCAGTTAAGCATTTTCAGTCCTATCTTTTGAAGTCAAGGACGAAGGTCATTGTCCCCTACCCTGCTGTAAGGAACTTGTTAGTGCAAAAGGATTTAGGAGAGAAAAGAGCCAACTGGGTCACCTCCTTGCAAGAGTATGACTTAGAAATCACCCCAACACAGATCGTGAGAGGCCAAGGATTGTGTAAGTTGGTTGTTGATTCAGAAGCAAAATAGCAAGAAGATAGTGATACGACAAACCAAGAACAATGCGATCAAAGTTTGATTTGTTGCGCACAAAACCTCGTAAGTTCTTGGTACGACGATATTAGATTTTGTCAGTGTGCCAGAGCAGGATGTTACATACACCCCCTCTTGGTCTAAACTTCGTCTCGAAGTTTCTCAGCATAAATGTCGAAATAAAAGTATCACAGTATCATAAGTCTATCTATCAAACAAAAATGGAAACTGCTGGCGCATATCATATGCGTCCTCCCAGATCATCGAGTGCAGACTATAACTGTCCCACTAGACCTTGACCTGATCTACCGTTCGACGTCATAACTTTCGAACACGATGATCTAAGATGCGGACCGGCTCAGCCGTGAGCGCTCCCTCATCTGATACCTACAAGAAACTCATGTCAATCACGTGTGTAGGATCACTAATATAATGTCTCAAAACATATACATGAAAAACATCATGCATACGCCTCAAAGAATCAGGAAAGGCTAGTCGATAGGCCACATGCCCCTTTCTCTCCACAATATCGAAAGGTCCCACGAACCTAGGAGAGAGTTTAGCTCCCTTTCCAAACTTGATTGAACTCTTATGCGGTTTAACCCACAATAAGACTCGATCGCTGACCTCGTAACTACGGTCGACTCAGTGCGCATCGGCATAACTCTTCTGTCGATCCTGCGCTTTTTTAATCCTTTGTCTTATGGTTTTCATTTGCTCTTCCATTTCTTGGATCGCTTCTGGTCCCACCAGGACCCTATCCTCAAGCCGATCCCAACTCAAGGGTGTCTGACATGGTCTCCCATAAAGGAACTCAAAAGGTGCCATCTTAATGGTGCTCTGGTAACTGTTGTTGTAAGCGAACTCTACTAGAGGCAAGAATTCCTCCCAACGCTTTTGTTGGTCCATCACGTACATGCACAACATGTCTTCCAAGGTTTGGTTCATTCGTTCGGTCTGCCTGTCAGTCTCTGGGTGATACGCAGTAGTAAAATTAAGTTGGGTTCCCAAGGCCTCTTGGAAACTCGTCCAAAATCGTCCAGTAAACACCGATCCTCGATCAGATATAATCTTCTTAGTCATGA
This sequence comes from Picea glauca, assembly GCA_000966675.3. NCBI lineage: Eukaryota > Viridiplantae > Streptophyta > Pinopsida > Pinales > Pinaceae > Picea > Picea glauca. The sequence continues at coordinate 310,004 of JZKD02S2084378.1, forward strand.
CATGCAACCTCACAATCTCACTGGTGAAAACTCTCGCTATGTCAGGTGCTTGATACGTCATACACACAGGAATAAAGTGAGCACTCTTCATCAGAGTGTCTACTACTACAAAAATCAAGTCCTGTCTCCTTGCCATTAGTGGCAATCCAACAATAAAAACCATCGAAATAAATTCCCATTTCGATTCCGGAATGGCATGTGGTTGAAGTAAACCTGCCGGGTGTCTATGCTCAGCCTTTACCTGCTGACACTCTAGACATCTAGCCACAAAGTTGACTATGTCGGCCTTCATTCCCTTCCAGAAGAATAAGGGTTTAAGGTCTGCCCTCATCTTCATGACTCATGGGTGAGCCATATAAACTGCTCTATGAGCCTCACTCAGGATCAACCTCCTCAACTCGTCGTTTGGAGGTACGTAAATCCGACCTCTAAATCTCAACAACCCATCGCTATCAAAAGAAAATCCCTCATATCGTGGTACCATCATTGTGTTTTATCCGATAAAATCCTCGACTTCTTTGTACCAGTCATCGTCACGCTGTAAAGTGAGAATATTCTCACGTAGATTCATCTAAAGAGGCAACACCAAAAAGATGCGTGGTCTCCGACTCAAAGCATCACCCACTCGGTTCACTGTTCCCTTTATGTAAGTAATCTCGAAGTCGTACTCGCTAAGCAATTCCGACCAACGCCGTTGTCGCATGTTCAGGTCACTTTGCGTAAAAATGTGTTGCAGTCCACGATGATCAGTCCTTAGTTCAAATTTTCATCCAACAAGGTAGTGTCTTCAAACCTTCAAGGCATATACGATGGCTAATAACTCCAAATCATGCGTCGCGTATTTTTCCTCATGCCTTCTCAGTTTCCTCGAAATGTAGGCAATCACTCGTCCGTCTTGCATCAAGACTCCGCCTAAACCTTCCTTGGATGTGTCAGTGCATACCAAGAAGTCCGTGTCCATGTCAAGGACCTTTAGTATCGGCGATGTGGTCAACAACTCTTTAAGCCTCCGAAATGCCTCCGCGCATTTCTCGGTCCAAACAAACTTCTTGTTTTTCTTCTGCAATTCCGTGATCGGATTTGCTATCTTTGAAAATCCCTCGACAAACCGTCGATAGTATCCTGCTAAACCCATAAATCTACGCACTTCGATGACATTCGTTGGCGTAGGCCATTCCATAATAGCCTCAACCTTGGTTGGATCCACGACAATACCTTCACCGGAGATGACATGCCCTAAGTAGTGAATCCTCGATTGGTAAAAAGAGCATTTGGACAGCTTCCCATACAATTTGTGCTCTCGTAGACACTGCAGTACCAAGCACAAGTGCTCATCATGCTCTTCCATCATCCGAGAGTAGATCAAGATATCATCAATGAATACTTGGACGAACTTGTCCAAGTACTCGTGGAACACCCCGTTCATCAAACTCATGAATACCCCTGGGGCCTTTGTCAGTCCAAATGGTAAAACAGTAAATTCGTAATGTCCAAATCTCGTCTTAAAGGCGGTCTTAGGGACCTCATCCTCCTTGATCCGTAACTGGTGATACCCTGATCGCAAATCGATCTTGGAGAACACTGTCGCTCCCTTCATTTGATCGAATAGATCATCAATTCTTGGTAAGGGATACTGATTCTTGATCGTAGCCTTGTTCAGTTGACGGTAGTCAATGCAAAGCCTCCATGATCCATCCTTCTTTCGTATGAAAATAACTGGTGCACCCACGGTGACACACTAGGGCATATCAGTCCCAGGTCCAACAATTCCTTCAGTTGCATTTTCAACTCTTGCAACTCTGGGGTCGACATCCGATAATGCGTTCTTGCTATCGGTTCGGTCCCCAGTTTCAAGTCTATAGTAAACTCCAATTCTCTCTCTGGTGGCATCCCAGGTAACTCCTCCGGAAATACGTCCACAAACTCCTTCACCACCGGAAGGTGTTCTATACCTTCCGCTACTCCCTTATCGTTTAGCGCAAGGATCGCATAAAGCTTGCACCCCTTGCGCATACTCTTCCGTAACTGTAAGGAAGAGATGAACCTCAGGGATACTCCCTGGTTCCATCCTACAATCACACGTCTCTGTCCTTCATCATTGACCAAGCTCAACCGTTTCATCTTACAGTTGAGTATCGCCTCATGCGATTCCAACCAATCCATACCAATCACGACGTCATAAGATCCTAAGATCGTGACATACAAGTTGACCCTCGTGACAAACTCTCCCAGGTTAAGGGTACAACCTGTAACCTTTCCTCCAACCTTTTGTTTGGCTCCTGAAGCCATCTCTACGAAGCTAAACTCGTCTTGTTCGACTGCATTTACCTTAATCCTTTTTAGCGTTGCACCAGAAATGAAACTCTCAGTAGCACCTGGGTCTCTCAAAATACTAAGGGTCTGGTCAGCGACAATACCTGTCGTCTCGAGCACAGTCAACTGGTGCTCTGCCTGGCGATTATTCACCGCTGCATGAATCGGATGGGCCTTGCCCATATCTCCCACGGTAGTGGGTCCAGATGATCTGGACGCTCTGGTCCTCTCCAGAAGACAGTCTCGCTGGTAGTGTGGCTCCCCACACGTCCAACACCCCTTCTTCAGCCCAGTAGTCCTGGTACCCGAAGTAGAAGATGATGGCCCATTGGCCTAAAACCCTGGTCTATTCTTCTAAACAGGCCTAAACTTCTACTGCTGTGGGCGACGCTGCGGATGACGCTGTGGTCCTCAATAAGGTATCCACTGTTGAGGTGGCGATTGTCGGGGTGTAGTGAAAATGGATCCCCTCTGAAAGCCACGATATATCGACATATGTCTCACTGGTGTCTGATGCTGTGGTGTACCAGATGAACCCTGCCCTACTGGTCTCACTGGAGTCCTGGTCTGACCCCCACTGATAAGCTCCTCCTCTGCTATGAGGGCCTTTTGGATAGCGTCGTGCAAGGTTTGAGGCATCAAGATCCTAACCTTTGCACACAGGCTTCCATTAAGGCCAAACACGAATCGGTTGACCTTGAGCTTCTCAGTGTTAAGGTGCAGAGCATACTGGAGTAGCTCCATAAAACGTGCCTCGTACTTGGGAACTGTATGACCTCCCTGTCATAATGCGTTGAACTCATTGAGCTGATGCTCGATGAATTCCTCTGAAAGGTACCTCTCTCGGAACCGTTCCTCGAACAGTTCCCAAGAAACATCTTCAACGACCATGTTCAGCTGCGGTAGGAGTGTCTTCCACCATAGAAGAGCGTTCCCCTTCAGTTGAAAGACCGCCATATGGACCTTCATGTTGGAGGTATAATCGCGAAGTGCAAAGCACATCGCCATATTCTCCAACCATGCCTCAACGACAGTGCCATCCAAGGCACCAAAGAACTCGGGAAATTTAACCTTCTCGAGTTCACGGTGAATGCTACCTGCAAGGGCCGGTGCACGCGGCGGAACCTCAGTGGGTGCCGGCACCCTGGCCTCATCTCTATCCAATCGGCTGATCAGTGCCTCGAACATGCACTGAAAATATCTCATCATCTCAACAACATCACCAACTGCTATCTGCTCCTGTCTGAGAACCTACTCACCTCCCTGGGGGTTAGACCCCTCAGGCGTGGATGCTACTGGAGGCGTCACGCCTCCTCCTCTAGCACCCCGTCATCTACCTCCGCGATGTCCTCTAACCATGATTACCTGCACGCACACAATCAACTCAATCAACAATAGTATAATCAAATCTAATCATGTCCACGAAATTCGTAGCGAATCCCAATCCGCGGGTCGAACCGGCTCTGATACCATATGTAAGGAACCTCCCCAACTACGAAAAAAACTCTGATAACAGGTGCCAATTTTTTTTTTCTTTTTTTTTTTAAGGTGTATGCGCTCGTGAAAAAGAAACAGACACACCGGACTCTACGACACCACCTGACGACTAACAAGACGCACCTACAATGATCACAATAAGAAGAAATAAGGCACAAAACAAATAACTACAAACATTTAACGACATACTGGGTTATGCACAGTACGAACACCGAAGGAAGAATCCCTAGTGGTAGATTTACTATTTCTGCACAAGAAAGCAGGGCGTTTAATCTTAGTTCTCTTCTCCGGGGAGAGAGAAGGTTAGATAGGCTCCTAGTCGACTGCTCAGGCAGAAACTAGTAATCCCCTCAGGTGTGTCGCAAGAGTGGAAACCCTGCCTTTAAAGGGCCCGAGACTCTTGATACAACACTAGATTCTTTACACAAAAATAATCACACACACAGACATATATACTAAGGCTACATGGAGGTGTCTATATCCCACCCAACTCACACCAGAGCAAACTGAATAACCAATCAACCACCATCAAGGACAATCGCTGCGCGATAAAGTTCTATAATCGACACACATTATATGAATTCCACGGTGCAAGAGAACCTGATTACGAACTCCATCAAGACACGACATAAGTGCGAGTGAAAGGAAAACAATTTATTTAATTCAAGAAGCAAGGGTAGTCATCTACTTTACTTCTAGGTGCAAAATTAAACATTCATTGGTTCTACTATAGATAACATTTCTAGATGAAGTGACGAGGCACATGTCCATCATACCTATCACTGTGCCCAAAATAACCTTCTATGGCTAATCAACCACTACGCAAATATAATTTAGCAAGAGAATCATATATGCAGATAAACAAGAAACACGAGAGTATGCTACCATCTCTGAATCGATATAATCTATTCTAATCATGACTAGTGCTTGTAAATCTATTCTAATAAAACACCGACGGACTACAATACGACTACAATACATGGCAATTATGATTATAATAATCAAAATAATATTGTAAATACATGGCAATTATGATTAGAATACATGGCAATTATGATTAGAATGCAAATCTTGGCAATGTAAATGATTAGAATACATGGCAATACAATCACACATTATTAACCTATTTATGTTATCCATAACAATTTACCTAAACATTACCCTAAAACGATAACCGCATATTCAAATAACATTACTTGATCATTAGCACTAACATAAAAATCACGCTACCTTAACATTCCATAATGATAAAGTCTTTGAAATTAGAGCCACTCTACTTACTAGCAATGATAGTCTCAAACAATGACATTTAAAATTTCATAATGAAAAGGCATTTAATATTATTATTTCATGACATATCCTCAAGGCCCAGCATGCCCCAGTTCTAAACCTCACATACATAATACTATAACTGTCCTTTTTAAATCAATGATAATCAATGCACTTGTCCTTTTGTGCTTTGAACAACTATATAGTGACATTTTTTTTTTAAATAACCAATTACAAATTTGATCTATCCTTGCTATACATTGACGATTATTCAGGAATAGGGTCTATTTATTCACTATGATGAATAATTATTTGTTATGAACTAAGGAAATACGATTATTTATTTTATTTATAATACAAATAAAATGTTATTTCATCACTCGGTTTTTAATAACAAAATTAATCTAAGATGTAACACTGGTGTCCTTCTACGTTCAATTCATGAATTATTGAAATGGTAATACTCATTCCTCCCATATCAATTCATACCAGTAATTATACCACATAAACCTTACACAATACTCCATTTATATTAAGACAATTCCTTTCATTCGAATTAGGGATAGATTGATTGATTATTAGACATGCAATTAAGCACAACCACTTTAGTTATCTGTAACGGCTTACCTTTAAATTCTAACTAACTGGGATCCTTACATGATTATGAAATGGGTTGAAAGGTGTACATAAATGCTATTAAGATAAATAATGACGCATAAATCACAGCATTAAGATCGATATCCAGCCTTTAGAGTAAGGTAGAAGACATGGCGTTGAACACAAGGCATCGAATAATGGTTGGGTAACATTTCTCTACCAAGTAACAAGAATAAAGGTGAAAATAACGGGACCAAAATAAATTAAAAAAATAAAAACGAAATCGCAGGAGATCAAGGAAAACGATTTCCGTTAGAGGTTAGGCACGCTCAGCCAGAAAGCACGCCGATCATCATTCTAAAATCGACCGCCTTATGGTTATTGTTAAAATGGTAAGGGAGGGATGTGGTACAACACCATCGAGTGGCCAATAAGACATATTCCTCAACTAATGGGCTACACTGTGCCCAACGCTCCAGAAGAACCCCCTGGCCGCCATTATTGAAAGGAGGGAATTGCTGGCAAGCTCCAGATGGGTTTCACATTGCCGAAAAGGTAAAGGAAAGGGGAAATCACCCTGACACCCCATTAAAGTAATGCAACGTTTGAGAGGGGCGACCCAAAAACAACGAGCTGTCCCAGAAAACCAACTCAATAACTTTACCACAAATTAAATGAAAAACCGAGGGCTTTTGCGTAGGCTCAGACAATGAGCAACAACTGTAATGTGAGAATTCCGGCATCCTGAAATAACTATAAGGCAGCGAGGGAATTTTTGGTCACTTCGGCTGATAATTTTTTTTTTTACACCCAAGAAAAGGTTGACAGTCCTCCCAGGTAAGACGCGCACAAATCAAGCCGCGCAGAAGAAGGTTTTTTTTTTCCAGAAACACGTGTAATAAAAATCAATAAAACAATGGTCACGCCAATCAGTTGGCGACCCAACAATCGAATCAAGAACCATTCGGCAGAGTGCCAGGAAAAAGAATTTGGGTAAGGGACACGCAGAAACAGGATTAGCAGCTCCACACAGAAGAAAAACGCAGGCAGGCTGGGCGCGTCCATCGTCACGCAGGCAGAAGGAGTCGATAAAAATTTTCCCCGAGGAGGCAACCTCTAAGTGTTCCGACTGTACTAAAGAGATTTCTACCTCCCTTAACGCATAACACCAAGTTCTAAGTTCATAATCCAAACGCTCAACACCGAAACACCCCACAAGTCAAGCCAGAGCTCAACGCCGAAACACCACACAAGTTGAGCCAGAGCTCAACACTGTAACACAACACAAGTCGAGCCAGCGCACAACAATGAAACACAACACAAGTCGAGCCAGAGCTCAACATTGAAACACAACACAAGTCGAGCCAGAGCTCAACACTGAAACACAACACAAGTCGAGCCAGCGCACAAGCGCCCAACAACCCAATCACATGGAGCAGGAGCTACTACCATCAAGTCTTTCCAATACCAGGCTAGAACGTAGCGGACAAAAGTACACAACAACAGTCAATGCGAAGCTCACCGAGGAAGAGATTTACACAACAAAGTCATGGTTTAACGCAGGGAAGGGGTAGGACAAAATCACATTTTTCTTTTTCTTTTAGCTAATAAAAGCAGAGTAAAAATATATTACAGTGGCATTTAATCCGTAAAACATACACAACATTTACATTAGAAACAAATTTCATTCTCAGAGGTTTTTTAGTAGCATGTTTAGTTGTAATTTATCCCCCAAGAAACCCACAGAATTTTAATCTGTACATGAATGCAACCATAATACATATCGCATGAGAAATTTAAGTATAAAACAATAGATATGATTATAACCACTGAGTAAATGACTAAAAACATTCATTAAATCCATTACCACTGATAATCCAATCCCAACATGAGTCATAATGTATTCGATTCTACCAAATTAAAATCATACCGTTGCCTCAACGCCGTCCCCGAGTGTCATCCGCGCGCTCCGTCCCGCTCCTGCTCGCCGACCATAGAGACTACACCGGTACCTACCAGCCAATCGCTAGGGGTACTCTGCTTCCCCCTTAGCCCCCCGAGCCACAAAGGGGCCACACAAATCCAGATGGTTAGCCTAGCTTTCCAGCTCGCCTCGCAAGGCTGAGCTACCACTCCTATCCGAGCTGGAAAATCCCCACTCCTCACAAGCAATCAATCAAGTCCAAATTCGGCAGCGTAACCTTATGCAAAAAAAAAAACCCCTTCTTCCTCATCCCCCTTTTCTTTTATAGAGTTTTGAGACCCACACACTTTCCCTAATTCACATTTTAAATTAAGTTTTAATAAAATATTTCAAAAATTCTCCTACGCCCAAGTGTCGTCCATCCCCCTCTTTTCTCCAATATATATTTTCTTTAACTTATTAATTGTCTATGTTTCCTTTATTACTTAGTTTCCCTATTTTTATTTTTATTTTCCCTTCTTTTTTAAAACCAAAAAGGTAAAAGCGCTAATAAATCTTTTCATTTTATTTTTAAATTCATAACTTTTTATACTCCCGCACGTTAAATAATTTTATTTCTTCTTTACAATTTAAGACCACGGTTTTTAATTAAATTATCCCTCTCTTACTTTACCCCCCTAAATTTAGGAAGAATAAAACCATTACTTAAGTGAGTTTTAGTCTACATCTTTATTTTTATTTTCGTAGGGCCTTTTTCCTTAAGGTTAAACAATTTTTTTATCTTAGAGAAGTTTTTAGACTTAGGTTTAGATTTTGAACTTGACGACAATTGTTTAGGGGAGTCGTTTTAAGAATTTCTTAAGGCGTTAATGTCTTAGGGCCATCTAGTTGTGTTTCTTCATCATCAACAGCGCGACGTGCCCTTCAGGACACACTACGTGCTCCAAGGGTGCCACTCGCCTCGTTCATTTCTTTGCGCGACGTGCCCTTCAGGATGCACCACGTGCTCCAAGGGTGCCACTCGCCAACTTGACTGATTGGTAGACATCTATAACCCCTGGAGTCAACACTCTGCCATGTGAACTTGTGGGAGACTAAGGACTCTAAGGAATAAGACCCCCGCCTTATTGCGCTCCCCTTAGAATCATCGTGAGCGACTGTCGCAGTCTACCCTCACGACATCGTGGATCCTCTCGAACTAGGTAATCGTTAACCTACAGTTTGAGCCATGGCGAGAGTGCTAGTAGGCTGTGGCAGGGCTGCTGTCCACACCTCTCCCTCAACCTCTCTGGAAATCATGTGTGGCCCCTTTACTCCATATGTGAGTCTGGTCGGCAA
>JZKD02S2084378.1:319664-340105 GCA_000966675.3 Picea glauca
TTATAGCAAATGAATCCTTACTAGCATTAAATAAGGGTGTATAAGTCATGAACCCTTGGGATAGATAAAGGAAACCATGTAATAAAGGTTGTCATTCATGAAAGGTATGATGTTGGCATAAGGAAAAGGCCATTATAAGGACTAGACAATAGATGAAATATACTAAGATGAAGAGGGCATGTACATCATGCATGAGATGGGTCAATCATCTTATTGGATAATATTTGTGCATGTTTAGAGGAGTTGAAAAATATGAACAAATAACTTATGTGTAAATATCATGAAGTAAATAATGAACTTCAATCCACTTGGGAGTAGTTATAGAGGAAATGAGGCATACATTGTGTGGAATTGTCTTGTGAGACAAAGAGGATCTTGGTAGAGAGTTATCTAGTGGAATGCCGAGAAAATTTCAAAGTTCAATAAGGCTTAAATTCTTCTCTAGATGAGGAAATGTAAAGTGGAGCTTGGCTAGAACCACTCAAAGAAATTGAAGTAACATTTCTAAAAAATGGATAGAATGAATAGGTGGCCCAAGGAATCAAATGAAGTTGCAAATATGCCAAAAAATGGTTTTATTAGTAAATGAAACATGTGGCTAGCAAGGTATATTTGGAATGAGGGAGCTTTCCTTACCCTAAAACTTTGTTTTGTTTCTAGAACAAACTTGTATGTCTTGAAGTAGCAAGTATAACTTAGGTGTATAAATTAAGCATTGTTATTTGGGTGAGAATAACATAGCTAATAATAAGTTATGTGATTGACAAAAAGGCCATGCAGTAGATCAAATATGTTATGGAATTCCATTCTATCGAGATGATTTGGAAAGGATAATTCCTTGACTTTCTCTTACTTGTTTATATTTCTTTAGATTCTGAAAGATATTATGTGTAGATAGTTTAAGGCATGAGAATGCAAGAAAATAGAATAGATAGAATGCATATTCACTAGTAGACATATTGAGAGATGATATGTGGTAGAGTGCATGCAAATATGCTTGAACATATTTAATGTTGCATATCAATTAAGAGTGGTCTGCTATTATGTACAATAAGTTTGGAATGAAAAATAAATATGGTTGTTGATCTAATGTATAACCAGAAATGATTGAGGGAATGGTTGAAGATATTGATGATGTAGCTTCTTATGAAAATCAACCTCATAAGGAAAGAGGACAATGAAAGAGCTTTTCAAGAGGTTTACGAAGGGATCATGCGAGTTCCCATGAAGCATTGAATAATCAGGTAACACCAAAAATATTGATAGCAACCATACATGTATGAAATTGGTCATGTCAATGTTGCATGAGTGTTGGAAGTAAATTGGGTAAGAATTCCTTCAATCATGCTTAGTATCTTCATGGACATGCATGATGACATTCAAATGCATGAATGTAATTGATACCCAGTTGAGGTAAAGGCAGGAAGCCTTAGGTATGTAAATATTGTTAGAATCTTTTGATGTATTCATGAGTTAGTATGTCATGATTGAGTTGGTTAAAAGTTAAGAGCTAGAGTGAATGTGTGTTTACATTTATGTCATGAAAGTGGATGCCATGTGAGATAACCATGTATGAGGCCATGTGTTGTAGTATTGGGAAAGTTTGTGGTGTTGCACACATATCCTATTGTAACATCCCCAACCACTTGTTGGGATATGACACTTAAAATTTCGAACTCTGATACTAATTTAAATCATAAAAATACTTTGCAAATGCGTAGATTCATACATAATAATAACAAAAATATGCATGCAACATACATGGTAAAACCGATGAAATCAAATGCATAAATATTAATGAAACATATGAATTAACACATAATTGACACTTATCTTTGATTTAAAAGAACACCAATTGTGTGCAGACCTTCCACTTTTCTCCCAGCCTTAGACTGCACTGCTCATAAATATCAACAGTGGGTCACCCCCAAGATGGGACTAAAATTCACCTAGGTAAAGGATTCCTAACCCGACTAAGGTATCTTGGGTAGAAAGAAAACTCAATCACAAGTGCCAACTCAAACTAATAGCCTACAGTCCCTCTTTCCCCACAGTCCTATACCACCCTAAGAAGTGTGCTCCTTCTCTGCTCAATAGTCCCTCGACTGCCCCACTTCCTTTCTGGGGCTTCAACAACATGCTAGATAGGAAGTCTCAAATCCCTGTAGCTATAGTTTGGCACCTTTGGGAATCAATTCCCAAAAATTCTCTCACATAGAGAGAAGGCTCACGGGCCTAAAAACCCACCTCTTCAATATCCTACGGGCCTGACAACCCGGTTCTTCAGTCCAACTCCAAAGCTAACCAGGGTATAGGTACAAGAACAGTGATAGTAACAACATGGTATGGATAATAGTTGAGTGAGTGAAAAAATGATGATATCATGATAGGAAAACGAACTAAGTCCAAACTATGTGTATGCATGTTCCCAAATTGACACTTGTCATGTTGAGAAATACCTTGGGCCCACTTTTCCCCATCCTTAGAACTTAGGATAAAATAATTATCCATAATTTATAATTTAAGGAATATTAATATTATATTCCTTTGGGCTTAATCCCTCTATCTTAGCCCCTCATCCTTAAATTTTATCCCCCTTTCCCTATCTAGTGGAGTTTATCCCCCCATACTCTTTTACATGGCTGGTATGCAACAATGATGTGTTTTCATCAATATTTGCATGTGATTACATATTACAATGATGGCTCACTGGCCATTTAACATCCGACTCTCCAGCCTAATAACCAGACAGTCACTTTGGCCTCAAAATACATATACACAAAGGCACTTTGGCCCCAAAACCATGCACTTACTCCATTGTACGCAAAATTAGGATGGTGCACACCCTTCCTTTAGTGCACAATCCTCACAAACTCACACAAGTACGTGATACATTATAAAACGTGTGCACTTCTTTGGTATGAGATTCCCGTGCACTGACTCAATGCACGCAGAACCGAACCAAAGACCTTGTACCATCATCTCCCCAACTTATATGTATAATTGCATTTACATTTATATGTACAATTGGGGTTTGTTCTAGGGGTATTACATTCCCCTCCCCCTTATTTATGCACTGTCCTTAGTGCAATATATACATGTATACAACCAAAATTTTAAAAGTCTTTAAAAATATGCAGGTATTCTACCTACATAGCATCCTCGTGCTCCCAAGATTCATCTTCAGGACTGTACTAGGTCCATTGGAACTTTACTAGCCCTATGGATCGATTCCCGAGCTGCTTGATATTTCGGTCCAATATGCACAACAGATGCACTTGAAAGTCTCTCTCTTGCTTCACCTGAATCACATTCCAATAAATGACATGATTAGAATCAAGTACATACTTTTTAAGCAATGATACAAGGAATACATTATGAATACACATCGATGCCATTAAGGGAAGCATATATGCTACATGACCAATCCTCTCTAGGATTTCAATTGACCTACAGTAACATGCTGCCAGCTTTGAATAATTTCCCAACTTCAGGGAACTTCTCTTATATTTTAATTTCAAGAACACATGGTCACCCACTTTAAATTTCCTGTGAGTTCTTCCCTTATCAACATAAATTTTCTTCCTGTCCCGTGCAACCTTTAAATTCTATTTTATTTTCATCATCTGCTCTTCCATTTCCATGAGTAGTTTTGGCCCAACCACTACTCTATTTGCTAGGTTGTCCCAACTCAATGGTGTGTTGCACTTTCTTCCATAAAGTGCCTCAAACATGCTCATCTTTAAATATTCTTGGTACCCATTGTTATAAGCAAACTCTACCAAATGCAAATAATCCCCCCATTTGGATGGTTTATCCATCACATACATCCTTAGCATGTCTTCTATCACCTGATTCACCCTTTCTGTTTTCTCATCTGACTCTGGATGATAAGTTGTGCTAAAAATCAGATTTGTTCCAAATCCCTTGAATAATCCTCTCCAAAAATTTGATGTAAATTTTGGATCTCTGTCAGACACAATTGTCTTGGGTATACCATGTAATCGAGCAATTTCTCTCATATAAATATCAACAATGTTGGCTGCCTTGTGTGTGAGATTTACTGGAATAAAATGGACAACTTTAGTAAGCTTATCCACCACTACCATGATAAAATCATGTTGCTTGTTTGTTTTGGGTAGTTTGGTGATGAAATCCATTTTTACAACTTCCCATTTCCACTTAGAAATGAGCAATGGATGTAGAAACCCATCTGGGTGTTTATGCTTAGCCTTGAATTTTTGACACTCCAAACACTTGGAAATAAAGTCAACAACCTCTTTCTTCATACCTAGCCAATAATAATGGCTCTTTATAGCTGCAACCATTTTCTGGTAACCTGGGTGCCCAACATGAGGCACATTATACATTTATTTTAAAATCATATTTTTTCAATTCCTGAGAATTTGGCACATAAATTCTGCCCCTGTACATGAGAATTTCATATTTTTCTAGCTTATATTCTTCATTTTTTTGTTGCAAAATACCTTGTTGTAATTTTGTCTTTATTTTCATGCGCGGTAAATCTGATTTTGCAGCCTCTAAGATTCTGTCTTTCAAATATGATTGTTACATGCTAATGGCCGTAGCATGCATCTCATGCACCCTTTTCTCGAGTGCATCAACCACCTTTTTCTCTTTCCCCTTGATATTATTTATATCATATCAAAGTCATATTCACTTAGGAATTCTAACCACCTGCTTTGTCTGGTATTTAGAGTTGGCTGTCCAAATAAATATTTTAGACCACTATGGTCTGTCCTCAACTCAAGTATTTTTCCCATGAGGGAGTGCCTCCACATCTTCAAGGCATGCACTATGGCTGCCAATTCCAAATCATGAGTAGCATATTTCCTTTCATTCTTCTTTAATTTCCTTGATTCATAACACACCACATAGCCATTCTGACTAAGGACTCCACCAAGCCCTTCTTTACATGCATAAGTGCATACAATGAAGTCTTCATTTGGATAAAAAAATCCTTAGTATTGGAGATTTTTTTAATAAATGCTTTAAGTGTTGGAAACTCCTTTCACAATCTGATGTCCACCCAAACTTCACACTGTTATTCTGCAAGGAAGTGATTGGGTGTGAAATCTTTGAGAATCCCTCAATGAATCTTCTATAGTAACTTGCAAGTCCCACGAATGATCTCACCTCAGAGACATTACTTGGTGTTGGCCACCCCTTAATGGCCTTTATCTTTTCTGGGTCCACTGCTATTCCTTCCTTTGAAATGATATGGGCCAAATAATGAATTTGATTATGACAGAATGAACACTTGATCAATTTGGCATACAACTAATACTCCCTCAATACCTATAATACCATTTTCAAGTCTTGCTCGTGCTCTTCTTCAGACTTAGAATATATAAGAATGTCATCCAGGAAGACAATGAAAAACTTATCTAAGTATTCTCTGAAAATACCATTCATTAGACACATGAAGACAATGGGTGCATTTGACAACCCAAATGGCACCACTGTGAACTCATAATGGCCATACCTAGTTCTGAAGGAAGTTTTGATAATGTCTTCTTATTTAATTCTTACCCGATGAAAACCTAACATGATATCAATATTCGAGAATATTTTTGCATCTTTCAATTGATCGAAAAGGTCATCTATCCTTGGCAAAGGATACCTGTTCTTCACAGTTACCTTGTTCAACTACCTAAAGTTAATGCAAAGTCTCAACGTTCCATCCTTTTTCTTCATAAATAATACCGGGGCACCCCAAGGTGACAGACTTGGGCGTACACAACATTTATTTAGAAGCTCTTCAAGTTGCATTTGTAATTCCTTTAGTTATGGTGTACTCATCCTATAAGGGGTATTGGATAATGGGGCTCCTCCAGGCATCAGATTGATGGAGAATTAATATCTCACTTGGGTGGAAATCTTTGTATTCTTTAAAAACATCTTAAAAATATTTTAGGACTACATAATCTTCAATATTTGGCATCTTATATTTAGGTGTCTCTTCAATATGTGCTGCAAATATTTGACATCCTTTCTTGTAACTTTTCTTCAGCTACAAGGCTGCAACTTCTCTGATGATTACTTCCCTAGTGCGTAGTCCATTCATGTCCATTGGGCATGCCTTAACCATCTCATTAATTTTACTTTTAGCTCCTGTATCTACACCAAACAAGATTTTCCAAGCTTTCTTTTTGGCAATTAAAATATTTCCACTATATTAAGATCTAGATAACTATGAATAGCTCCTGAATCAATTAAAATAGCAATGGGTTGGTTGTTGATCTTACCTTCCACTTCGATCATATGTGACTGAAACTTATCTTTCTTGTTATCCAGGGTTGCGTAGATCCTAGGTACATTTCTTCCCATGTCCTCCATTGTATTACCTTGCTATAAATTGTGAATAGTCCTCACTTTTTCACCTATGTGAGGGAAATCTTTGTACATATGATCTCCCCCACAACCCCAACATTGAATAGGTGGTTGCCTTGGTATTTTCCCCAATGTCTCAGTCATTCTGGGTTCTTTAGAAGTTGGTTGTCTCTGAGATTTATTTCTATGAATGGTGGCTTAGTTCCTTTCTTCCTCTGTTCCATCTTGCTTTTCTTCTTGTCTTCCCAAGATTTTTGGAAAATTGTTCATCCTTTATGTTGATAATAAATGAATTTAGCCTGACTTATGGTTTCTTCCAATGTTTTTGGATCATCATATTGTATCTTGTTACTGATAAATAATGACAACCCATTCAAATACTTCTGAATCTTAACTTGCTCATCCTTGATGAAAGAAACATATTTCAACAGCTCTAAAAACCTCTTTTCATAATCATATATGGCCATACTTCCAAGCTTGAGTTAAAAAAATCCTTCATTTTCTTGTCACAGTATTGCGTAGTCAAGTATTTCTTTTGAAAATACCTCTTGAATTCCCTCAAAATAACCTTATTCTCATCAATGTGTTGCACCTACAAAATTTGGTCCCAACACTTTGATGCATTTCCCTTGAGCTGATAGATGGAAATTCTTCCTTCTACTTGTGAAGAGTAATTATGCAATTGAAAATACTTCCTCATGCCTAGAAACACCGTTTCTACATCCTCATCCTTCTTGTTCTCACCATCAAATGTAGGAGGCTTGATTTTGTTCATTTCTCCATGTAGCTCACTCACCCTAGACCTCTTCTTATGCTTCATGACAGGGGATGGAATTGAACTACTATTTTCTCTCCTAGTTGAATGCCTTGGGGAGTGATGGTGATGCCTTCCAACACTTCTTTTTCTTCTCCTCTCATCATGAGACTCGTGACTCCTTGATCTGCTTGACTAAGTCTCCTTATCCATTTTCTTCTCTATTCAGTACAAAATATGCAATAACTTGATGTTGAATCCTTCCTGCTTCTCCTTGGATTTCATAAACCTCTCATTATCATATTTATAACTTATTACATCATTTTTCAAACTTTTTATGGCATATACCAAGTTCATGCTTTCTTCCTTACCTTCTACATGTCCATTTGAATTTGTACCTTCATTACCCATACTACCATACATCCCTCTAATCTCATCTTCATGGCTGTAAGAACCTTGTGCATATTCCATGATTTTGAACTCTGTGTTGATGATTTTATGATCTAAATGATGTTAAATCTACAAAATGTGCAGTCAACAAATATTGTTCGGTTAAATAATTTAACAAATTCATGAAATTATGTACAATTTTGTTCCAATAATGCATCATAAATCTTTCTTTTGATTTCTCGTGAAAGTAACTGCTTAGATAATTTTTTTTTGTGTATATTTAGAATTTTCTGTCTAATACCTTTCCAATTACTGCTCCATTTCTCAATTCCGAGTCTTGAGCAGAAAGTTATGGTCATTTGAAAATTGCCCATTAATTCCTTCTGTTCACACTTCAACTAGGTGCAAAAATAGACTATAATTATGCATTTTTTCACCTGATCCATTGGAGTTTTGGTAGGAACCCAATTGGGTTCCTTCATAAACATATTCTGGACATGCTGGCCAATTTTTACCCCCATATGAGCTTCAAGTTGTTAGATACAACCTACTGAAGTTTCAATCCAATTAATATTTTTGGCCCTGAATGCTACATGTGCCGTCTATGCCCTCTTAAACATTTTTAGCATGCCCATAATTTTAATTTATCTCAATGAATGTGTTCTATGGTTAAATAAATTTCCATAGACTTCTCCTGTGCCTCAATATGATTCCAGAGTAGGACGTTATGGCCTTCAAAAGTTAACTGGGGTTTAAAATTTACTCTCCATTGCCTGGGCTGTAAATCACTCATCCTAACTCTGTTTGAAGAATGGAATACATTGCTAGAATGATATCACTGATATCTTTCATTTGAGTTGTAAAAACTACCCCTTGAGCACACTATTTTTGAGTACCTAAAAACACTGTTTAGGGCCTAAAAAATGCCCTACAAAAACATAACCTTCCAAAAATACCAAATGTCTTGGAAAATCATTGGTTTTCTACTATTCTAGACTGCTAAATCAACTTCATGTGCACCAGTTAGAAAATATACACCCATATTGATCATGCACAAGTTCTACACATGCAACGCCAAAATGTAGCGCATGCACCGCGCACCTATATCTAGTGTGCACCACTTTTATGTCGCACCAATATCTAGTGCGCACAACTTTTGTGTCACACACCCATATTTACTATACACAATGTTTTTGTTGTGTGCCAATATCTATTGTGCACAAATTTTGTGTCGCGTGCCAATATCTACTGTGCACAAATTTTGTGTCGTGCACCAATATCTAGTGTGCACAACATTTTTTTCACACACCCATATTCTGCGCTCATTGCAATCTTTGTACCACACAATGCCAAAGTTCAGTGCACTCACACCACATGCCAATACTCCCTATTCTCCACCAATTCTACTTTCATGCGACATGGATATTTAACGCGCACACAATGCATACCATCATTGCGCATGTACCGACAAATTTTATTTGCGCTCTGCCATTATTCAATGTGCACACATTGCACACCAATATTACGCATGTGCCACAAGCTTTATACCGTGCAATGCCAAATTTTAGTGCACTCAACCACACACCACTATTGTGCGTGTGCCACCAATTCTATACCACACAGTGCCAAAATTTTAGTGCACACACCCGTGCACCATTATTTTTCTGTGCATCACCAACTCTGCACCACACATTACCAAATTTTAGTGTGCACATCCATGCACCATTATTTTTTTGCGCATCACCAACTCTGCACTGCACAACACCAAATTTTAGTGTGCACACCCATTCAAAATTATTTTTCCATGCATCACCAACTATGCAATGTGCAATGCCAAATTTTAGTGCGCACATCCGCGCATGATTATTTTTTTGCGCTTAGTTGGTTTTTCCATAAATTTGTTGCAGAAATTGGGGCTTTTTCCCAATTTCACCCAATTTTTTGCTAGGCGCCATGTCCTCTTTGTAAACTCAAAAATTTGACCATCTACAAGCCCGAATTTTCCCCATTAGAAATTGACATTGCTTAAATTTAATTTCCAGCTCGAATCTTCACATTACCCATGAGATTTCTCTCAAATGTACTGCAATAATTTAATCAACAAGTTGCAGACCTGCTCCAGAAATTAATTCTCTATAGATTTCCACTTCAAAATTGCACTAAGTCGGCCCATCTAGGCTCAATGTTGAAAATTGGGCTTTGATACCACATTGTAACATCCCCAACCACATGCTGGGATATGCCACTTAAAATTTCAAACTTTGATACTAATTTAAATCATAAAAATACTCCGCAAATGCACAGATTCATACATAATAATAACATAAATACACATGCAACATAAACAGGAAAAACCCATGAAAACAAATGCGTAAATATTAATGTATGTTATAACCCTAAATTGCTCCAGACATGCATACCTGGCACTTGAGCCTCTTACTTGCTATTTTTTCCAAGCCATCACTGAGTTGCTCTTCTTAAAAAATCATTTTTTGAAGATGTACACGCCCTGCACCATTACTTCCCACGTACACATGCATGCTGCACCACTACAACCCGTGTACGTACGCTATCTACACCATTACAACCTACATACACTTGCAAAAGTTGCAAGGAATTTGTTGAGATTACGGGCTATTGGGTAGTTTCCCAATTAATCCATTGCCTATAGCCCGTCACCCAACCAAATAACCATCATTTTGTCATATAAAAGGAGGTGTTGGGATATCATTCCTAATCTAAGCATAAGGACAATGAAACTATGCCCGTTTGACATCCCCTCCTTGCCCCAAGCATTTACATCCTTGTTGTGAGAATTGCATCAAAATTCCCCATTTTTCCCTTTTTCCTCCATCATAAGCCTATTCCATTTCCCAAGAAGAAGGTTGAGAGGAGACAGATACATGGAGGTGCACTTGGAGCTTGTTGAAGAGGAGGCCAGACTAGGTTCGTGGAGTAGTAGCCGACACTAGTTGTAAATAATCACTATATTATCAATAAAAGAAGTACTTTTCCTATCCTAGAACATGATGTGTCGAATGTTTGCATTTGTTTTATGTTTTTATTCTAACATCTAACCCATATCTATGTATGAAATGTATGCTTGTAGTTCCCTGTTTATCTGTCTTTGAATGCAGGCCAGCCTTGGGAGGAGGTTTGCAGTTAGCGGAACCTTCAAGCATGAGAGTATTTTTGGGGTAGTTAGAAAAGTATGAGACTTTTAGAAAAGTAGGAGACTTTTATATGGTTGTGATATTCCTACATTGTAAACCCTGGTGTAGCCATAGGGGGGTTTTCCTGCTAGCAAAACTCTATGTCGCGAGAAAAAATTCCTAAGGTCATATTAGATCCCAAATATTGATGAACAAACATAGGAATGTGCTTTGTCCAAGGGCGACTCATTGTGCTACCAAAAAAGAATATATATTTCCCATCCTCTTTTTGGGGTATTTTTGATTTTTTTGTCTTTTTCAATATTTTTAAAGAGATTGAAAAAGATTAAAAGAATGCTACATTACAAAGGAGGAACGAGTGTCACAAGCATACTAGTTCCAAGTGCAAGGAACACACTAATGCTCAGATCAAGGAGACATGTGCAGGAAAAGGACACTCGGGGAAAGTTACTCCATGGGTCAAGGTGTCAAGTCGCAGAGGCAAAGTGCTACAAAGCTTAAGTATAAGGCATGCTTCAAAGGTTTAGTTGAGAGCAACATGGAGCCGAAATTAGGACAAATATGTAGAGATGCAAATGCGATTAGCAAGAAACAATGAAACCCCCTTCAATGTATTTTTCACGATCCCATAGAAGGTATGCTCAGTGGTTTTTTCACATTTAGAGAGTTTGAAAAAACGTAAAAGAAGACTCCACTGGGGTACCTTTTTCGAAAATAGTCTAGTCGGTTCGAAAAAGGGATAAACTAGCACAGAAAAGACGTCTATTCAAAACCATTTTAACGAGTGTGACACATACAAGATCACTCAACAATCTTTTCCATTATAAGGATCTGAAAAGAGCTTAACTATGGACCCACAACCTTTTTCTAGAGTTAGTCTCTTTAGCCCAAAAAAGTATAAAATTTACTGAGGATAACTCTCCCGGCGAGACGAATCTCTCGAGGTGTACCTTTTTCCTCCTTAATTTACAGGCTGAAAAAATGGGTAAAATCATGCCAGTAGATGTTCTTCTGTACCAATTTAATGAGTGTGAAGGAACAAGATCACTCGATGATATTTTCAATTTTAAGGAGTCTGAAAAGAGCTTAACTATGGACTCCGTAGTGGATGTTCTTCTGGACCAATTTAACGAGTGTGAAAGAAAAAGGTCACTCGATGATCTTTTCAATTTTAGGGAGTTTGAAAAGAGCTTAACTATGGATTCCATGGGGGTTCCTTTTTCATAAATTTAGCCACTCAGGCCCGAAAATGGGTTAAACTTATACTTGCAAATACTCTTCTAGTGAACCAAAGTTCCTAAAGTATACCTTTGTTCGTAAAATTGACCATCCGAACTGAAAAAAGGGGTAAACTACCGCCAGACAGACGTGCCTTCAAATTTGAGTTTGAAGAGCGTCAAGGACAACAAGATCGCTCGACAATATTTTCATGTTTAGAGAGTCTGAAAAGGGCTTAAAGAAGACTCCATGGGGCTACGAATCATGTATGAAACTAGTTAAGGTAGAGCCCACTGCTAGGCTTATACCAAGAGTCTCTTCGATAGTCAACTTGGAAAGTCTCACAAAAGGGAAGAAAACACAAACCACGGTGTAAGTCCTCCCACGGTATAGAAACCGTAGTCATGGCTTCAAGGATAACCTCATCTGAAGCCTATTAAAAATTCGAGAATTCATGCAAACGCGGGTCGACAGTCCCAAAGGGTGAAGTAAACTGACCATATTCCATATGACGATGGAGGATCTGTCCAGGACTGGCAGAGTCTATCAACGAAGAATCACAATCATGAGGGATTGAGGATCTACAAACAACGAGATCAGACTCAAAAGGAGACTCAAGATCACTTAGACCAAGAGGGGGAAGAAAAGGCTCCCATGCCCCCATTGGATAAACCAATGGATCACTTGTTGAGACCAAGTCTCAAGAAGGAAAACATGATTGCATAGGTTCCTACTCATAAGCAATTGAATACCGAGGATTAAATTCCACATAATTAACCCGTGGTAGGGTAGAATCTACATGAACACTAGGAACATATAAAGGGGCAGCCTGAACTAACGCCAAAATAGGATGGTGATTATCAGATGCCAGCTGGTCGATAGTGACAATGCTTCCATTATGAGGGAAATGAATCACCTAGAAGAGCGTAGACACCACAACATTCATAACATATACATAATCACGCCTGAGAAGCATATTGAAATCTAACGGGCCTTGCACCACTATAACATCAACAAGGACAATCTTCCCACCTAACGAGATAGGAAACTGAGGAAGAACCCACAAATATTCACTAGGACATCTGTCAAAAGCCAACAACTCATGCGAATCAGACACAAGCTCGAGAGATCCCAAGACTTTCCAAACTGAGGAGGATAAAATACTTGTAGAGGCTCCTTCATCCACAATACATCGATAAATTCTTGTTGAATTAACTTCAACCTTTATTTGAAAGGGTGCGAAAGAAGGAAGATGAGGCTCAACAAGGTCATTCCAATCAAAGGAAACCATCCTAGGGCTTGGAGGGGGTGTGCTCGAAGCGAGCATAATGCCCCCTTGTTTTGAAAGTATTAAACTAGAAATGCTAATAGCATAGTCGGTAGACACATCGGTCCCCAAGAGAAGAGTGGGATTAGCTGAAGATTGTATCGGTGTGACCACTTTTGTAGACTCGACACTCTCCAAGAGAAAATTGGGATCAACCGAATACTGCATCGACGTGACCACTTTCTCAACCACTGGTTGAATAGGCTGCGAGACAACATGGTATACATGCACATCACCTCCCAAAAGAGGAGTGGGATAAGACAAAGACTGTATCAACATGACCATGTTGGTAGACTCGACACTCTCCAAGAGAAGAGTGGGATCGGTCGAAGACTACATTGGCGTGACAACTTTCTCAACCACCGGTTGAATAGGTTGCGAGGAAACCTCAGAAGACTCAGAATTAGAAGATCTTGTAGACATGGACGACAGTCTTCGTACCTCTGGAAGGCTAGGGCACAAAGGAGTAAGGCGATCTCCCTTGCAAAGCTTACAAGGGAACTTAGGCTTACGTCATATCCGTCTAGGTGTCTCAACAGAATTAATGTCTCCAACATGACTAGCAGTGGCTGGTTGCTTGTCCCCAACATGACTAGCAGAGGTTGTTGACATATCACTAACATGACTTACAAAGGTTGGTGATTGGTCAATAACATGACTCGCAGAGGCTACAAACTTATTGCCAGTATGACTAGAAATGACTAGACTTTCCCCCCTAGCATGAATTGTAGAGGATGGGTGCTGGTCTTCAACGTGACTTGCAGAGGTTGTGGACCTATCTCCCACATGACTCGCAGAAGTTGGTGATTTCTTCTTCCTATTCTTCCTCTTTCTATTTGGTTTAGACTTCCAGTTACTAGTAATTGTACTTTCACCAGAGTCCAGAGAAGGAGGAGGAGAAGACTTCATTGACGAAGGAACATCAACATGGTGCCCATGACATAAAGTGCTTAATTGAGAAGTGTCAATATCATTTAGGAAATTTGGAATGGTACCCAACCAAACCGGTAATCCCACATTCAACCCAGGAATGTACAAAGTGGCCATCAAAGGGACACCAACGTTTCCAAATAAAGGAAAAGCACAAGAATCCCCTTGTGAAGGGGTTCCTTGGTTATAATCATCAAGAACTTTAGCCATGAATATCTTATGCATAGGTTCTCCCCTTGAAGGATCATTCAAGTTTGTAAAACTCTCACACACTGACTCTTAGCGAACCGGTGGTATAAAACAACGCCTATAAAGAGGTGGCTCTACGTTTCTAAGCGGAAGACTGAAAATTCCTCACGACCGATAGAGTGGGAGGTCTACCACCTTAGGTCAGAGACCCAAATCAATGACTGACTAACTCACTATGTAAAACTAAAGAGCACAAAGCACACACTAAAGATTCCTAAAGGCAAATCAAGCAGAGCACTATCTAGTAGGAAGAACAACTACGCTAGCCAACACTAGAGAAACTTACCGGTGCAAGTAAAACTCAAACATGGAAGCACCCTCTGGGTATACTCTGCAAAGTGTGACCCGATGTATGACCTAGGTACTGTATTATACCCTCACAGTCACCCATGTAAGTCCCTAAAATATAGGCAACTAAGTTACCAGCTTGGAAACAATCACCAGGCGGGTACATTTGGCAGTCGGGTGGACCGCAATGAGAAGGATAACAAGTCCAAAACCTACCAAGGGTATTGAAAGCAAGTGGTCCGGAAGACAACTGAGAATATCAAATGGATTCGAGGTCCATGAAGCTCCATAGGCAAATGCGAGCGATAGTATCCCACGACATATCCTCAATATGTGTTCCCCACTACATTTAGTCCGACTTTGGAGGGGTTATCTCCACTGCCTTTCCTCACGTGACCTCATGTTTAGCCCCTGTGTTAGAGGGGGGTCCTAGATAACTTTCACATCACTGGACTTTAACACTACCTAACTCAGACTCCAATGTTTGTTTAACGACCTTGAAGAGTTTCCTCTCCAACCTAATTCAAGGCCCTAACCCTAAACTAGTTGATTGACCCTACAAACATAAAAGTCTAGTTAATTTTAGGTTTAGCGTTCGTTTTAATGGCTTGATTAACTCAAAAGGTGTGGTAGTGCAACTGATGTTCTTAAGACTCTTGCAAAAAAAAAATGAAACTTACAAGAACACTGGCAAAGAAGGATTATCTTTCTTATTTTTCTTTTGAAATTCTTTCAAGATGAGAAGAAAACACAACAAAACACTATGCTAATTTATTTTTCTTTTTGGAAATGCTTTAAACAAGAAAAACTTGAAATAAATCATTTTTTCTCTTTTCTTTAAAGCAAATGAAAGGGGGAAAAGAAATACAAGACAAGACTAAAACTGACCTTTGGCCCACTGCGGATCGCAGGGAGTCACTAAATACACCAAACAGGCTGATCAACAAACTCAAAGTCTCGCCTAAAACCCTTTTAGAAGTAAACACAAGAAATCTTCAAAAAGATAAGAAAACTGACATCTAACCCAAGCTATGACTGTAAAAACAGAGACACTGAACTCAGTCAAGAAACCCTGAGAAGTAAAGCCTCAATCAGAGAATAGGTTGAGTGCCTCTTCTTAAAAACAACCTCTTGATACATGTAATCTATTGATGCTTAAGTAGTTTGTGTATGTACGCGAGATGTCTATAAAGAAGGGCACATATGTACATGTGCTGACCCACAACAAACCACATACACCTCTATATTTCTTGAAAAAAGAAAACAAACATACAGACTGCCATGGCAGGGAGAACTGGTATGGCACCAAAAGGTGACCAAAATCCCTTAAAGACTCAACAGACTCAAAAAGAAACTCAAAAGGTATAAAACCAATCAACCCCAAAAAATCCCCTAAAACCCTAGAGGCTTCCCCAGTATGGTCGCCAGTTCTTCTATTGGGAAAAACCCCCTATGGCCACACCAAGGTTTACAATGTAGGTAGATCACAATCGTCTAAAAGTCTCCTACTTTTATAACTACCCCAGAAATATCCCAGACTTATGGAAGAAAAATGAGGCTGGCCTGTAAGGTAAGTGTACCTTTACTCCACGTCTGGTGTAGATCCTCTCGTGCTTGAAGGCGTCGCTGACTGCAAACCTCCTCCCAAGGCTAGCCTGCATTCAAAGACATATAAATAGGGAAATAAAAGCATACATTTCATACATAGATACGGGTTAGATGTTAGAATAAAAACATAAAACAAATGCAAACATTTGGCACATCATGTTCTGGAACAGAAAAAATACTTCTTTTATTGATAATACAATGATTACTTACAACCAGTGCTGGCTATGGCTCCACGAACTTGGTCTGGGCTCCTCTTCACCAAGCTCCAAGTGCACCTCCATGTATCATTATCCTCTCAACCTTCTTCTTGGGAAATGGAATGGGCTTATGATGGAGGAAAAAGGGCAAAATGGGGAATTCTGATGTAATTCTCACAACAAGGTTGCAAATGCTTGGGGCAAGGAGGAAATGTGAAACGGGAAGAGTTTCACTGTTCTCATGCTTAGATTAGGAATGAGACCCCAACACCTCCTTTAATATGACAAAAGGATGGTTATTTGGTTGGTTGACGAGCTATAGGCGTTGAATTAGTTGGGAAACAACCCAATTGCCCGTAATCTCAATGAATTCCTTGCAACTTTTTAATTTTTTGAAACTTTTGCAAGTATACATGGGCTGTGATGGTGCAACTAGCGTACATATGTGGGCTGTAGTGGTGCAGTAGGCATGTGTACATGGACATTAATGGTGCAGGGCACGTACATCTTCAAAAAATGAGTTTTTAAGAAGAGCAACTCAGTAATGGCTTGGAAAAAATAGCAAGTAAGAGGGCCAAGTGCCAGGTATGCATGTCTGGAGAAATTTAGGGTTATAATAATGTAGCATATGAATTAACACATAATTGACACTTATCCTTGATTTAAAAGAACACCAAATGCGTGCATACCTTCCACTCTCCTCCCAACCTTAGACCACATTGCTCATAACTCTCAACTGTGGGTCACCCCCGAGCTAGGACTAAACTCCACCTAGGTAAAGGATTCCTATTTTGGCTAAGGTATCTTTGACAAAAAGAAAAATCAATCATAGGTGCCAACTCAAACTAACAACCTACAGTCCCTCATTCCTCACGTGCTTGTCCCACCCCAGTAAGTGTGCCCATTCTCTTCTTAACAATCCCTCGGTTGGCTCACTTCCTTTCTGGGGCTTCAACAATAGGACATACAAGAGTTCTCAGAGCCCTATAGCTACAGTTTGGCGCCTTCGAGAATTAATTCCAAATAATTCTCTCACCTGGAGAGAATGCTCATGGGTTTTGACAACCCATCTATTCAATATCCTATGAGCTTGAAAACCTGCTTCTTCAGTCCAACTCCAAAGCTAGCCAGGGTACAAGTAAACATGTATAGTAGAAACAGGGTACAAATAACAACTAAGTGAGTGAAAGAGTGATGATAGAATGCTAGGAAAATGAACTGATTCCAAACTATATGTATGCATGTTCCCAACTTGACACTTGTCATGTTGAGAACTACCTTAGTCCCACTTGTCCCCATCCTTAGAACTTAGGATAGAATAATTATCCATACTTTATACTTTAAGGAATATTAATATAATATTCGTTTGGGCTCAATCCCCCCTAGCTTATCCCCTTATCCTTAAATTTTATACCCCTTTCCCTATCTAGTGGAGTTTATCCCCCCATACTCTTTTACATGGTCAGTCTCCAACAATGATGTGTTTTCATTAATATTTTCATGTGATTACATATTACAATGATGGTCGACTAGCCATTTAACATATGACTCTCCATCCTAATAACCACAGAGACACTTTGACCTCAAAATACATATGCACAAAGGAACTTTGGCCCCAAAACCATGCACTTAATCCATTGTACGCAAACTCAGGGTTGTGCACACACTTCCTTCAATGCACAATCCTCACACACTCACAGAGGTGTGCGATACATTATAAAATGTGTGCACTTATTTTGTATGATATTCCCGTGCACTAACTCAATGCATGCAAAACTGAACCAAATACCTTGTACCATCAACTTGTTGGGTATGTGTTATATTCTTTTCATGTGTGTGTGTGGGCGCATCAGATTCGACAACTACATCTGACGATCCTTCTAGTAGTGCTCTTTGTGTCATGTTCGTTGGGTGCTTCTTAGGGGGGTCCTAGGGGGGGCCAGGTATGCCCCCCCTAGTTACGCATAGCATTCGGGGCAATGCCCCAATTTTTTTTTTGGGAGTTTTTGCTATTTTAGCAAATTTTGATATTTTTAGCGGATTTTGCTATTTTTAGCGGTTTTCTAAATTAATCTCAGATTAAGGGATTAGGGTTTTGGTATCTACGAAATACCTAAAAACATTGTATATATATTGTATGGTGAATGGTGAAATTAATACAATGAAGCGTTGAAATATTTTCTCCCGGTTAATGGTTTTCGGTATAAATCTCTGCGTACTATGTGTATGAGCCATTGATTAATTTCTGTTTTTCTTAATAATCTATATGAATTTCTTTACTTCACAAGTTTAAAAATTAGATGTGGTATCATAGCTCGTTTTTGGCTTCAGAGGGGCGCCTTTATTGTTGAGGGTTTGGCTCAGTCTTGATAGATCAAGTTTATCTTGGGGCTATGATAAACCTGGGTTTAGTGGGAGCTTTTGTAGTGGAGATTCGAGTGTAGAAAGAGGAATGGCGAGCTCTTCTAGAATCAAGATAGAGAAGTTCAACGGTAAAACCTTTGAGCTATGGAAGATCAATATGGAGGACCTTATTGTAGACAAAGAACAATGGGTCACTGTGGATCCTGGTACACATCCTACTGGTATGCAACCTACTGGAACATAGTCGACTGGTACACAACCTACTAGTACACAAACTACTAGTACACCACCTACTAGTATGTCGAAGGAAGATTGGGAGAAGTTGGACAGAAGAGCAAGGAGTACTATCCGAATCTGCCTGGTAGATTCAGTGTTGTTGAATGTCTCGGGAGAATCTATAGCCAAGGAACTATGGGATAAGTTAGGGAATTTGTATCAATCAAAGTCCCTGGTAAACAAGCTGTTTCATTGAAATAAGTTGTATCATCTTAGGATGGAAGATGGAGATTCTATGCCAGAACATCTAAATGCCTTTAATACTCCGGTAAGTCAAATTGTCTCTGCTAATATTGTGATTGCAAAAGAAGATAAGTGTATTACTTTGTTATGTTCTTTGCCAGACTCTTGGGATAATCTGGTTGTAGCAATTGGTAGTACCACTCAATATACATTGAAGTATGAGGATGTAGTTGCATCCTTCTTCTCTGAAGAGATGATGCTGAAAAGAATGGATGGTCATAGCACATATACTTTATCTGTAGGAGGTCGTACCCAAGACATGAATCCTGGTAAGTCTTCAGGGGGGGGAAATCTAAATCTATAGGTAGATCTAAGTCTCTAGGAAAATCTTTGAGGAAATGCTAGAAGTGTGGTAAAACATGGCAATATAAGAAAGATTGCAAGTCTAAGAAGGTTGATAAACCAAAGGGATATGATAGTACCTCTTCCACAGAGGCAAAAACCTCCACTGAAGAAGGAGGTGATGTTTACCTGACATCTACAGGTACACATGCAAATCGTGATGTATGGTTGATCGACTCAGGTGCGTCATACCATATGACCCCTCAAAGGGAGTGGTTCTCTAAATATGAAAAATATGATGGTGGTGATGTATTCCTAGGAGATGAATCTACAACCAAAATCATGGGATGTGGAAGGGTTAAGTTGCTGCTAAAATATGGGAGGATTATAACTCTCCCCGGGGTTCTGCACATTCCAAAACTAGCCAAGAGTCTAATATCTGTAATCAATTTGGATGATGCAGGAGTGGATACTGTATTTGGAAAGGGCACTTGCAAGATGGTATGAGGAGCAATGGTGTTGATGAGGGGATTTCAGTGTGGAACTCTGTACAAGTTGTTGGGAAGCTCTTATACTAATGGGTGTAGCAATTCTGTTGTCCCTGAGCAGGTAAATGAAGGAGACAAGACCAATACTGTCCCAGAAAAGAAGACCATCTTGTGGCATCAAATACTGGGGCATATTGGAGAAAAGGGCCTTTGAACACTACACGATAAAGTTATGGTTGAAGGTATGTCTAATTGCACTTTGGATTTTGATTTCTGTGAACATTGCATATATGGTAAACA
>JZKD02S2084378.1:343474-368520 GCA_000966675.3 Picea glauca
TTGTTGTTTTTTTTTCTTTTCTTGCTAACTAATTTTGTAGCTTACCAACTATAGGAAAAAATACAATTTTAACAATGCGCTGATACCATGAACTAGATGCATCCTCAAAATTCTAAAATAAACATAAAATGAAACTAATAAACTCAAATACAACAATACATAATTTTTTCTCAAATACATAGTTAATACACAACAATTAAACTCATAATGCAACCCATAAACTTATCCTTTAAAATAGTTGTGAAACTAGCAGCATGGGATGGGGGTTCCACCCAACCATAGACTTGATGTTCCAGATCTCAACAAAAATTCACCACCGAGATGGGTCTAACGATCCACAAAAGAGGGTGGTCTCTCACTGTCCACTCATAGATTAGAAAATTCCACAACCCACTATCATTCTCCTATAGATATCCCGATTTTCCACTAGCTCTCTTCCTTTTGACTTGCCCAACCCAAGAAATTTACCCCTTCGCTTCTCTCAGTTCATCAAGCATCCCATTTGTTTATTAGGGTATCTCTGGCACAAGTAACCATGAGTCTCACTACTGGGAAACTCAAGGGAGCTCACTGCTAGGAAAAGTACTTGGAAAATAACAACAATCACTTGTTGTTATAGTGAAACTCACATAGGAGTTCACTCTTCAGGTCTGGAAACCTAGATCTTCAATATTTTTCTCCAAATACACTCCATTATTCACCCTCCATGGTTTCTCTAGCTCCAATGCTCTTCTTCCCCGTTCTCTACTTAGTGTTCATGCGGAAAGCATGACTATCCAAAATTACTCTCTCTACCCATACAAATTTCCTCTCTTTTCCACAAGCAAGTTGACTCTCACACTCCCCAATGTTGATTGTACTGCAACCCCATGCTCCCAATAAATATTGGATGTGACTTCTCACACCCACCCTCTTACATGAATTTAATGATTGGCTTTGGGAACACTCAACAAAAAAATAGAAGGTTCACTTTTTTTTTGGAAATTAAACTCATGAATAATTTCACCCTTTCATTAAACCCTCCTCTCTTGTGGATGAATCAACCCCCATCTCTGTCCATGTCCCCTTAGAAAATGACATGACATTTTATTTATTAAAATTTAGAAATATAATTCACATATACATTGCTTGGCCACAACCATACATTATATCTACATTAAGCATTAATTAAACTAGGGTTTATATAGGGGATGTTACATTCCCTCTCCCCTAAAATTGTGCTCCATCCTCAGTGAACAACACTATGTCGATATATATACACAAATTTACATCATAATACTAAGAAATACAATTATGTAATTTTTATATAACTCCAACAACAGTTCCAACCATAATCTCCTATTCCTCTCAACCCATTGACCCAAGGATTGTACCACATTCAATGCTCTCAGTACATAGGGATATAACATTATTTTATGAGCCCCCCCAACGTAGGACTTGGATAGGACATTCTTATAATATGTTATCTTCAAAATTGAAAAAAAATTGCAGGTATTCTTCCTGTATAGTTTCTTAGTTCTCCCATGTTGTGTCTTTAGGACCATAGTAGGTCCATTGAACCTTTACTAGGCATGTGGCTTTGTTCCTGAGAACTTTGAATTTTCGGTCGAATATGCATACTGGTTCCACCTAGATATCTCCTTCGTGCTCCACCTGAATCACAATCCAACCAGTTATATTGTTAGGGTTAGGAAAATATTTCTTTAATAAGGACACACAAAATACATTATGCACTCTCATGGATGCATGAAATGCTAACATGTATGAAATTGGACCTATGTTCTCTAATATTTCAAAAGGCCCGTAATATCTTGCTGCCAGTTTTGGGCAACAACCCAATCTTAGCAAACTTCTCTTTGCTTTCACTTTTAAAAATACATGTTCACCCACTTTAAAATATATGAAAACTTTGTTCTTGTCTGCATAACTTTTCTGCATGTCCTAGGCATCTTTTAAATTATGCTTTATCTTTGTAATATGCTCTTCCATTTCCTTCAACAAATCTGTCCCAATGATAGATTTGGCTGCTAGGTTAACGTAACTCACTAGAATGTTACACTTTCTACAATACAATGCTTCAAATGGGCTCATTTTAAATGAGACTTGATACTCATTATTGCAAGAAAATTTAACTAAGTGGATATAATCCTTCCACTTGGATGGCTGGTCCATCACATACATTTTGATTGCAATATGCACCAGTCCAGTCCTAAACATGCTAATAATTGCAGTATGCACCACCTCTCTCTCCTGTTGAGCGCATCAACCAGTTGGTTCTCCTTTCCTTTGATGCGCTTAATTTCAAAGTCTTATTCACTAAGGAATTCCAACCATGTAGTTTGTCTGACATTTAGTGTGGGCTGTCCAAACAAATGTTTCAGACCAAAATGGTCTATCCTTGGCTCAAATTTACTCCCCCATGAGGTAATTCCTCCACATATTTAGTGCATGAATAATGGCTACTAACTCTAGATCATGGGTAACATAATTCCTTCTATGCTCTTTTAATTTTTAGGACTCATAGCATACCACATGATCCTTTTGTGTGAGGAATCCATCAAGCCCTTCCTTGCACACATCCATGCACACAACAAAATATTCTTTCAGATCTACAATCTTCAATATTGGCACACTGGTCAAAATTTATTTCAACTACTGAAAAATCTTTTCACATTCATAATTCCATTCAAATTTCACTCCCTTCTTTTGCAAAGAAGTAATGAGGCT
The DNA here is from genome assembly GCA_000966675.3 of Picea glauca. Classification (NCBI taxonomy): domain Eukaryota; kingdom Viridiplantae; phylum Streptophyta; class Pinopsida; order Pinales; family Pinaceae; genus Picea; species Picea glauca. The sequence continues at coordinate 346,202 of JZKD02S2084378.1, forward strand.
TGCGATTTTTGAAAAATATTTAATGAATCTTTGGTAATACCTTGCAAGACCCATGAATGATACGACCTTTGTAACATTTCTTGGCATTGACCATCCTCTAATGGCCTCTATCTTCTTAGGATCAACTACTATCCCGTCCGTTGAAATAATATGACCCACCTAGTGAATCTTCTTTTGATAGAAGATGCACTTAGCTAGCTTGGCATACAACTTATTCTCTTGTAAAACTATTAGAACCATTTTTAAATGTTGTTCATGTTATTCCTCTGACTTAGAGTATATTAGTATATCATCTAGGAACAAAATTACAAACTTTTCCAGGTATTCCTTGAACACTCCATTCATCAGGCACATGAAAATAGATGGGGCATATGATAACCTAAATGGCACTACCATGAATTCATAATGCCCGTACCTTGTCTTGAATGTTGTCTTGTTGATATCTTCTTCCTTTATTCTCACATGATGATAGATTGATCTCAAGTCAATCTTTAAAAAAATCCTTGCACCTTTTATCAGATCAAATAGATTGTCAATCCCTGGTGAGCGATACTTGTTCTTTATGGAAACCGATACTTGTTCTTTATGAAAACCGTATTTAGCTATTTGAAACCAATGCAAAACCTTAAGGTTCCATCCTTATTCTTCACAAAAAGAATTGGGGCTTCCCAAGGGGACACACTTGGGAAATATACCCCTTCTTTAACAGTTCCTCAAGCTGCATCCACAACTCCTTCAGTTCTGGTGTTCCCATTTTGTAAGGCGTCTAGGAAACTGGGGAAGCTCCTGACACCAAATCAATAGAGAAATCAATTTCTCTCTTTGGTGGAAATCCTGGAATCTCCCCCAAAACATCTTCAAAATCCTTCAAGGTCGGATGGTCTTCAATGCTTGGCATTATATCTTTGGTCCCCTCTTCCATATGGGTTGCAAAAAATTGACATCCCTTCCTAAAACTCTTTTTCAATTGCATATTTTAAATCTCTCTAATAGCTACAACCCTTGGGATGCCTTAAACCTTGTCTTATTGCCCCTATTCATCAAGACAAGTGATTTTCTTGTTGTAATAGTCTAGGACAACTTGGTATTTTTCTAACCAATCCATGCCAATTAGACAATCATATGAACCCAATGGTATGCTGTTCACATCTACCTTTGTGCTAATTCCATTCATATCTATTGGACAATCTTTCACTATATCATTAATTTTCCTCTTAGCCCACGTGGCTAACTAAACTAACCAAGATTTATTATGCCTACTCCTTTGTAAGTGAAATATTTCAACAATGTTAGAGTTTATGTAACTACAGCTAGCTCCAAAATCAATTAAAATTTTCATGAGCTAGTTATCACTCTTACCTTCCACTTCAATCATGGGGAATTGATGTTTTTCTTGCTTGTTTTCTAAGGCTACATAAATCCTTGGCATGTTTCCTCCCATGTCTTCCAATGTTTCAGTCTCTTGAATGTTGTGGAAAGTATTCATTATTTCTCCTTTGTGAGGGAAGTCCCTATATAAGTGATTTCCCTCACATCCCCAACATTGTCCAGGCTGTTGCCTTGGCCTTTTCCTAAATGAATATGCCATCCTAGGCTCATTTTGGGTTGATTGTCCTTGTTGAATTGCTTGTGAGTTGTTCCTATGAAAGGGTGGCTTAAAACTTTTTTTCCTTTGATCCCTTTTTTCTTTCATCTTGCCATTCCATGATTTTTGGAAGACTGACCTTCCTCTTCTTTGCTCATAAAGATGCTTTTATCTCCTTATGGCCTCCTCCAAAGTTTTGGGGTTATCATATTATATCTTGTCACTATAGATGGAAGGTAACCCACTCAGAGACCTTTGGATTTTAGCCTTATCATCCTTTATGAAGCCCACATACTTCAACAACTTAAAGAATCTCTTCTCATATTCATCTATTGTCATGCTTCCCAACTTGAGTTCAAAGAACCATTTCATATTCCTCTCATAGTGATTCTCTCACAATTTTTTCTCCTGGGAATATCCTTTGAATTGCCTCCATGAGACCTTCTTCTCATCAAGGTGCTTATCTTACTTAAGCCAATCCCACCACATAGTTTCCTTTCCTTACAAGTGATAGGTTAAAATTATTGCTTATACCCTTGAGGGGTGATCACGCAGCTGGGAATATTTCTTCATTTCCAATAGCCATGCCTCAACCTCTTCTCCCTTTCTATGCTTATCATTAAAATTCGTTGGCTTGAATTTCCTGAGTTCACCTTGCAAGATATCTTCCTCACGCCTTCTCCTTTGCCTCCTGACATGAGACACACTTGGGATGCTCCTTGGCCCTGAACTTGCATGATCTCTTGTTATGATCAAAATACTCAAGATATCATAAAATAACATAAGTACACACCATGTACATAATGTCAACGTGGAACACAACTCCAATATAGATAAGTTACACAATAACTCCTTAAAGAATAGGGAAACCCCCTCCAAATAACCAAATACCTTTCATACTTCACAATTCACCTCTCAATAATGAATACATGATCTCTTATATATAACTATTCACACTTGCACATGAGGSCCCTTTATCACTAGGCTGACCCTATTRCATATGTATTTACACATTAGATGTACATTTAGTCCCATATATGCCCCCCCTTGGGGTCATATCATATACATTTAGCCTYGGGTCATAACATAGTACCCTCCTTCAAAAATCTTTGTCCTCAAAGCTTTGCATTTAAAGGCTTCACATGTGATGAAACCAAGTAATATGATTTTCTTATGTTCCTACTTTCTTCRTTCCATTKTTGATGATWTATCCATCCAAAATCAATTCTTTTCGRTCTTAATCTTTGGTGTCTAGTTGTTGAATAATTKTATTTCCTTTGATTCCATGTATTTTTGTTGAAGCTTCTCCAATTTGTAGTCGTTGTTGGTATCTGATAATATCTTGTTGAAKATTAGTTTGGTGATGCCATGGTCCATGAATATTGACAAGTATTCCATCTTCTYACTTTATAATGTTGATATCRTGCTTCTTGTCTTCCTTGAAATGTTTCTTGGTAATGAGAGTGTCGATAYAGTTTCACATTTGATGGTCTTCCTTCACTYTGCACATGCATTTTATCTATCTTCTTTTCAGTGACAATGGAATCCTCAATTATMTTTSCTTGGTCTTTGATTACTCTAGCCTTCGAAATAATACCATCATATTTGGCATGTACATCCTCTAKATGGAGTTRAAATTATTCAAGTATCTTTTGTTGACCCTCTTGAATCTTGTCTTCTTTCTCCTTTTGAAGCTGCAATGTGATCCCATCTAACAAATTTTGACGTCCTTCAATTCTGGCTTGTATTTCTGATTTTACCTTATCAATATTTAATKATTCCTCAACCTTCATGMAAATTTCATCTTCCAGTMTTTTGGTAGATTTCCAAGATCCTTCTTTCCTCTTGATTTTGAAAATTCTTCTTTTCTTCTTTCAATCTCTTGACCTCATCCAATAGTTTTTATTATGGTTTCGTAATCTACATATMTCTTCATCTTTCTTTTTCAAATCTTCCCTTGACTCATSATTTTCTCACTTTGATTTACTATTMTTTTCTTGCTTTAAGTTCTTAACCTCCTTAATGAGTGATTCATTAAGGGAWMRTATCTTAGATARCTCCTCACCCTTMTTCTTAATCTCTTCCTTTGATTCTTTTAATTCATCTTGAATTCTATACAATTCCTCCATTTTTGYATCCCTAATCCATTTAKTTGAGAAGAGTTTTTYAAATTCTTCCCATGTGCAGTGCCATCTAGTATTTTGATCAAGACTCATCCACCACTTCCAAGATTCATTAAAAAAATGATTTCTTGCCTTCRAAGTAGTCATGTCATATTATTTTACCAACCTCAAACATTCCGTAGGATTGATTTCATCTTTATCTTCATCTCCTGTARATTYAGGTATTTCCATTGTTTCTTAATTGAGGTCTAATCACAACCCTCAAATCAGAACCTCAATATATTACGGATAAATATCTCAAATAGTYGYAATMCTTGTTCCAATATTCTCTTCTATGTGTTATCTTTTCAATGGATTTTGAATCAKCTCAATYARACATTCCAATCAAAAGTTATGATAGTTTTAAGTGAACATACCTTTGAAACCCTRATTTGAAGTCTGTCCTCCTGRCCGAGCTTACTTGTGATYTRTCTTTGCAATTTTGGCYCTTCTTAGTCTGAAATTGTGACYTATAGTACTCTAAAAATTATTCTCTTCAATTCCACAGGTMTGACCAAAATTGGATGTTCCAAGTGGAAGTTATSGTAACTTCCCCACACCTTGCTRATTTGTTTCCTTTCCARGAGAGAGAACTTGTACAACATGCCCCGTGCACAATAATTGATCTTAAATTCTGAAAAWTGTACCAGACATAGTATGRCCTATCCACTATTTAATGCAATGTCTCTCACTCAATTTGGATASACTATGAATAATTTATGGCTRTTTTACCCAKAACACCTSTTTGAGACTARTCAATAGGACTAGTCAGATACCYTATCTTCCACARGGTGTATCTACAAACTTAGGATTACCCAGAAGMTGAATTTTTTTATCAAAATACCTTGATAATTTATCTGAAAATGATCCAATTTTCAGGGTYTRAAATGTCACATAAWYTTTTTTATAGTGAAAACTCYGAGATGACCAACTTCAGGATGATTCCATAACCCTATCTTACACATGATATAGCTCCGAAATTATAAGGCCTCAAGAGATGAAATTTGTACCCCTCATACCTTGATCCRTATAMTACATATCYTCYAAGTGGTTCCTTYTGAAATGTCRTAGAAAAACATTTATAGCAAAAATTTCAAGGTCTCTCAGATGCAGTAGCGAAACCCCAAGACCTTGAGCTCTGATACCAAATGTTATGATCCAAATACTCAAGATATCATAAAATAAAAGAAGCACATGCTATGTGCATAATGTCAACATGGAGCACAACTCCAATATAGATAATTTACACAATAAATCAAAGAATAGGGGAACCCCCTTCAAATAACCAAATACCTTTCATACTTCACAATTCACCTCTCAATAATGAATACAAGATCTCTTATATATAGCTATTCACAGTTGCACATGAGGCTCCTTTATCACTAGGCAGACCCTATTACATATGTATTTACACATTACATGTACATTTAGGCCCATATATTCCCCCCCCATGGGGTCATATCATATACATTTATCCTTGGGTCATAACAAATCTCATAGTGGATTTATTTAGCAAATGATGGAATCTGCTCATACTTATTGACTGTCTGTCATTTCCATGATCATCCCTTCTGCTATGGGATCTGGATGTCGTCTATTTTCTAGCATTAGTTTCTTTCTTTGTGTCAGAGTATTTATTGGATTTCCTTTGCAACATATTCAGACTCTACAATATCTCCTCCTATGCTTTCATAATCCTTTCATTATTTTCCCTATAGCTTTGCACTTCCCTCTACATGATTCTCATAGTTACAGGCTCCTGCCTACTTATCCTTCCATTAGAATTTGTCTCAACATTTCCCATGCTGACATGCATACCTATGACATCCTCCTCATGCCTCTAATATCCCTTGACATCTTCCATAAATCTAGTCCTCATATAAGAACCAAAATTATTTCACTGTACCTCTAATTCTACAAGAAATGTGCATGTAATAATTATTGTTGGAACATGCATACTGTAAAACATTTCACTAACTAGGATATAGGTTATTCTTCTTCTCAATTCAAAAATATCACAATTCACTAAGTCAAAATTTGATTCTTTAGATACATTCCTCTCCAAAACAACTCTCCAATGGCGATACTCATTCACAAGTTGCAATTTCCACTCATTGCTCTGTTTTTACCGCTGAAGAAATTAATTTATTACTTTATGAGAAATCGTAGTACCCAATTAAAAATTATGGATTGATATATGGAATATCCTCCTTAATACCTTTCTGATGACTCGTTTTCTAAAATCTGAGCTCCGAGCTGAAAGTTGTGGTCTGAGTAAGTTTAAACAATTTCTCATTTTTACCCCTGTATGCTACACGCGTCTTTTTTTTCTCTTCTTGCACTTTTTTACTTACCCATATTCTAAATACGGTTCTATGGTTGTCTTTAATGGTTCATGATATTTCCATAGACTACTTGTGTGTCCCAAATTGACTTCAAAGCGAGGCGTTATGCCCTATGAAAGTAAATTGGTGCCAAAAATATACCTTGTATTGTTTTAGCTGTAATTTTTTCATAGTAGCTTTGTTTTGCACCCGAAATATCTTGTTGGAAAGATATTTCTGATTCCTTTCATTTTAAACTATATATATTATGTGTACCAATGGCACACACATTGCTCTCAATTTCAACTACCTAAAAATGTCGTTTAGGGCCTCAAAATTCCCCTACAAGTTGTTGACCTTCAAAAATATTAAAATTTCGTAGAAAATTGACTGTTTTACTGTTATAATAGTCTTTTAATTTGACCTGTTAATCTCAAATTAGGATAAATATCACCCATTGATCTCAAATTAGGATAAATATCACCCGTTGATCTAATAAACCTTCCCCTGGCCCATAACTAAATCTCCATCATTGATCGCCACTCAAATGCAATCTGGATCGTTGATCCAAGCTCCATCGACGATTGATGAACATATTTCCTTCAGACGCGTGAAATACCTTGCCAGTTTCATCGACCCAACCATTGGTCGTGAATTATTTTTTTGACAACCAATTTTCCAAGACATCACTAAACCGATGGACTCAACCATCGACCATCGACCGTTCCTATTGGCACATGAAAAAACTTTGCCTACTCAACCATCGACCTTTTCTTGGATGACCTAGCATGACACATGAATGCTGATGTGGCATGCCACATTGATTATGACGTGGCATGAGACACATTCATCCTTTTTTCTTCATCAAAGATCAACAACTTCTCTTAGATGAACAAAATACCTCACCAATTCCACTGACCTGACTATTGACCATCGATGATTTCCTTTGGGACGAGTGAAATGATTTACTGATTCGGCCAACCCGACCATCAACCGTTGGCCTTTTCTCTTGGCCAACTTGAAATTTTTTTCCAATCTCGCTGATTCGACCATCAATCATCGACAATTTCTCTTGGCAAACCATTTTTTTCCACGAATTTCACCGAATTCCGACACTTTGAAAAATTTTGACCAAAATCTAGGATGAATTTGGGTCATTGATCTCCCAGTTAAAATTATTACAACCGTTGATTGAACATACTTATTCCAACTCCATCGAATAGTTTCAACTATCGATCTGCTCCATTTCCCAACCACCGAAAATGAATCTAGACTATCAATTTGTTTCATTTTCCCAACCACCGAAAACTTGTAAGTTTTTGGGTCAATCTACAATGAATTTATACCATTGATTTAGAAATCAAACATGATCTCGACCGTCAATCCATTAAAGTTTTCCCAATATTAAATGACCATTAAAACATGAATTTTGACCTTCCAAGTTGAATCTAACTCTTCAATTTGTAGATTAATGCCCTTGATCATCTTCGAGAGGGTTATGAGGAAAATTTCAAATTGAATTGTTTATAAATTTGGGGATCTCACTCTGACATTCATCATTTCCCTCAAATTTGTCACAGATCCAAAATATGTAACAATAATTTTTTCCAAATAAAGTTGGTTCTTGGCCCATACAGTTCCAACATTGAACCAAAATCTTTGATACCAATTTGTAATGTCCCCTAGCTTAACTGAGGAACATTACTAGCGAAATACACACAAAAATAAAATTTTCTGCTAACCAATCATGTAGCTTACCAACTATAGGAAAACATACAATTTTAACCATGTATTGATACCATGAACTAGATGCATCTACAACATTCTAAAATAAACATAAAATGCAGCTAGTAAACTCAAATACAACAACATATAATTCATTCTCAAATACAAAGTTAATAAACAACAATTAAACTCATAATGCAACACAGAAACAAGATAAAACACTTATCTTTTAAAATAGTTATGCACCAAACTACTTAGGACATATGTTCCACCCAAACATAGACTTGTTGTTCTAGATATCAACAACAAGTCACTCTCGATCTCGGGCCAACAATCCACAAAAGAGGGTGGTCTCTCACTGTCCACTAACAACTCAACAAATCCCATAACCCAATGGAATTCTCGTATAGATATCCCGATTTTCCACCATCTCTCTTCCTCTTGACCCACCCAACCCAAGGAATGTACCCCTTGATTTCTCTCAGTCCCTTCATTACAACATTTTGAAGGTTGGATACAAATCCTTATAATTGATGATGGCACCGTGCTTAAGTGTAGATGTTAACAATTTATCCCTAAAGATGATATGACATTGGGTTGTTGCTACTGTACCCAAATAGAAGGAAAATAATATTGGGCTCTCTTCCACTTCCCACTCCACTATGTTTCTACTACTAAGGAGGGTATTTTGGGAGGAGTACACATTGGCGATTGGTATTCCCATTGTAGTAGTTTTGTGCCCCCCTCCCCATATGGATTGTGACAGTATTGAAGGGGAGCTTGTTGTTGAGGAAAGAATACCTACTACAAGAGAAGTATTGGAATTATCACCAAGTATCCCATGTATATTTTAAATTAATTATTTAGGAAATTTATTCATAGGATTCTTATGCCTACCAACTAATAGGTACAAGACTCACTCTATTCAAACTTAGTAGTAGCCTTGCTAGAGAAAGGAGTTGAAGACATCACAAAGCGTTCACTAACACTAAGGATAATAGGAGACCCTTTGTTGTAACCTTGAATTGTAGGATGAAATATCACCATGGAGCTATGGGTTGGAGGCCTCGACAAATGAGATTTTAGTGCTATGAATTTAGTTTTCATGTTGTAAATAATGGATGCATCGAGATTCTCATAGTGTAACAAGTAATATTTATGAGGATATTCAATGTGCTTTGTTCTCCCAACCTTGCTAACCTCTCTCTAGATGCATTTTGAGTTGACTCTATATTATTCTTCATTTATAATTCCCCTAAAAGAATTTCCATAGAATACTATAACTAGATGCAACACTATGAATTCTTTATACATAAATACAGTTCACACAAACTAAGCTAAAAAAAATAAGGGTGAAGGAGTTCCATTTAATGGTTACTTTGACAACCGGATTATTAGTGATTTAGCTTCACTAGAATAAGGTAAATATAACCTTATTCTAGTTCCTTCAAGCTTTATTCTTCCTATTCCTTTTCATGCCTTGAAAATCTAGATATCAACAACTTTGTAGATATTACAGAAATTTGAATGATTTTAGATGGTCACAACCATTGTTTCTTTTGCATTAAAATATTATATGTATGCCTTTTGATGTTATACTATTTTGTGTTTTTATTGTTCATTATTTTCCATCATTGGTGGCATAAGAACATCTTAATGAATACAAAAAGATCTCCAAGATTAGTGGCTAAAATTGAATCCATTATAATCATATCGATGAATTCCACTTTAATTAAAGCCCTAACAATAATTGTTAAACTATATCTCTTTTTGAACTATTATTGATATAAAATAAATTTATCATCAACGATAGTTATGGTTGAGTTGTGACTAGTCCTGAATTTTACCTTCACTTGGATTTTTTTATTATTATCATTTTTTAAATGTTTTTGACATTTAGGTTTTTGCGGAGAACCTCAACACTCACATTGTGTAAATTTTCTAATACATATGGTATGTTTCTAGTCATTTTTTCACATAAGAAAGTTGAGATAGTAGTGTGCTCCCCTAAACCTTAATATATGTATATGTGACATTATTTTTATTAATAGTTTCAAATTTTGCAATTCACTTAGGCATGATAATCACTCTTTTGAGGCTAGCTTCAATTGCAATATTTTGGAGCTAGCTTGGATGGTCAGTACCACACTCAAACACCAAAACTAAGTAATAATTGGCTTGATTATTGGTTGTTACAACAATGCTGTTGATAGACATGAGAATCTAATAGCAACTAGGTTGGATAATCAATGTCTCTCTTTAAACATAAAACCAAATGGTAACTGATATGTATGACTATTAACTACCATGAGAATCTCATTATTACTAACAATGATGATAAAACCTAGAATGAACTCCCCAATTTGTTGTTAGACCATGCACTCATATCCTATATTATCGTAATGCAATTTGTACTTTCACATAATACTCATTGAGTATCTTACATATTGTTTTATTTTTTTGACAATAACACGCCCTTTTTTAGCTAGAGTTCAAGCTTATTTCCATCCAAAACCACTACTATAATATCTTCGTATTTATAATATTTGGACCAAGAGGGAGGAGTTGGTGAATATTTCACTTATCATTACACCTTAACAGACATATTTTTAAGAAGAACAAAGAAAGGTTGACCAACTCCTTGTGGAAGTAGTTCAAAACAAATCTTGAACTAGGAAAAACCAAATAGGGATTACACAAGCCAACATTCTAGTAGAGTAACAAATTAGGTTAAGGGATATGAGGATAGGGGTTATGAATTGATTTGAAGTTAGAAGATTATAGTGGGCTAGGGGGTTCGTTGTAGGGTTATGAAGTTAAAATGTTAGTCTTTTCATATGTCTCTAAGTTAAAGGGTTAGTCTTTACATATGTCTCTAAGTTAAAGGGTTAGTATCTACATATTTGCATATGTTGACGTTATGCATGCATATTTTCAATGCCCGTATCAAATTATGCATATATTTGATTCCATCAACTTTATATACTTAGTTTTGTTGTAATAGATCTATAGGTAACATGGATTATAATGGATATGAATTAGATGATGATGCTAGATGTTGGGAAAGAGATAGTAACACCGTAGAAGAAAAGGAAAATGAATAGTAATAAATGAAGGATGTAGTAAGAATCCCCAACAAGTTTCAATTATGTCCTTTATGTATTTTTATATAATATTGAAATATATGTATATATTTTATGAATATTTTCATTTGTATTTCTAAACGTTACTTTAGTTTGTTTTATGTTTCATAAAAGTTGGATAAAAAACTTGTAGCACTTGTAAAGAGTATATAAAAAGAGAGAGACCATACCTAAATGTGGATTACTTATATTTGGTGCAACAAGGATCAAGTTTCATGGGTCTTAATCACAATCACGCCAAGCATGCTAGTTGTGGTATGCTTTATCCTGCATTTTACAATGAAATTTAGGGTATAATTGAATCCCATATACTACATTTTTTATGGTACTTATTCATTCTATGACACACATAATAATTATGTAGCATAGGGTGTAGAGATGAGGATGAATAGAGAAGGATATCTCTATTGGCAGAAGACAAAGAACAGGTTAATGAGTATGATGATACACAAGTTTATGGAAAATGAAAGGTTTTAAAATTGCGAAGTGGAATAATTTTCTATGAAGAAATTTTTGTCACTATCACAAGGGATATGTCAAAAGAATATCATAGCCATTAGTCTAAAATATGTAATGCTAGTAAGCCAAGAACATTACGTCATCTACAAAGAAGGTTCCTAAATGTACTATTTAGTAATAAATGGGCCCTTCATAGATTCTTTGAGACTACCAGGAGGAGGAGAAGCCATATTGGGTGAAGTATGTTCAGATTAATAATCTCATACTCACTCATGTTTCTAGTCCATTACTTTTTATATTTCATTATGTATTGTCATTGAATTTTATGTAAATTTATTTTATGTGGTTTTGAACAAGTTCAATGAGTACATTAGTAAGCTCAATAAGGAAGACAAAAACACAAAAAATAGACCATCTAATTATGATGAAACCATATTTAAAATCATCCTTAAGGATATCTTAGAGACTAATAGTATCAATGATGATAAGACTGCATAGGGAGTGGACCCTTTAACACCACAATAAAAATCCACAAAGGTAATAAATAATATATTCTTGTAGTTAATGATTTTGATATGTGTGTAGTTATTTATTTAAATATGCTTTTAAATTGTTATATTTATTTGATGTAATCTCTTAGTACCATTGACCTAATTTTATGGTCATTTTTCAAGCATTGATAAACTTAATTGATATTATATTATCTTATGTAGAGGAACAAATGAGCACAATGAAATTAGGCATTACACGTTCTTCCAGTAATATTGGGAGGTCCTTGATTAGAGGGTGCTTTGTAAGTTTATCAATATAATATTAATACATCTCATTATTGAATATGGTTTTCTCTTATTACATACAATGAAATGACTATATACATGAGACCACAGACAAACAATTAAAGTACTCCCCAAGGAAAGGTTATGGAAGAATGGTGGAATATTTCCAACTCAGGCCCTCTGCAATTAATTGTTAATTATGTGTTTGTTTTTTGAACTTATATAGAGTTGGAATTATTCATTCATTAATTGAAATATATTATATTCTTTTAGATTGATGAAGATGAGAGTGATTTACAGGGATCATAGTGTATTGGCAACTTTCTAACCTAATTTTTTTTATTACATCTTTAAGTGTTAGCAATTCTTTATTTTATTGAACTCCTATTCTTTTATTATGTTTTCATACAATGAAGATAAGGAGGGTTCAAAAGATGAGGAGGGTACTAACAATAATTTAATCTACTTTTGATGTCAAATTCATTTCATTTCATTTCCTTGTATGTGTACATATGTTTTCATGAAATGCTGTATACAAAGTTGAGATTTACCTGAAGTGGCGGTGTACCACTTGTTTACAACAAGACAAAATTACCTAGTTATTTTACAATTTAATNAATCATGTAGCTTACCAACTATAGGAAAACATACAATTTTAACCATGTATTGATACCATGAACTAGATGCATCTACAACATTCTAAAATAAACATAAAATGCAGCTAGTAAACTCAAATACAACAACATATAATTCATTCTCAAATACAAAGTTAATAAACAACAATTAAACTCATAATGCAACACAGAAACAAGATAAAACACTTATCTTTTAAAATAGTTATGCACCAAACTACTTAGGACATATGTTCCACCCAAACATAGACTTGTTGTTCTAGATATCAACAACAAGTCACTCTCGATCTCGGGCCAACAATCCACAAAAGAGGGTGGTCTCTCACTGTCCACTAACAACTCAACAAATCCCATAACCCAATGGAATTCTCGTATAGATATCCCGATTTTCCACCATCTCTCTTCCTCTTGACCCACCCAACCCAAGGAATGTACCCCTTGATTTCTCTCAGTCCCTTCATTACAACATTTTGAAGGTTGGATACAAATCCTTATAATTGATGATGGCACCGTGCTTAAGTGTAGATGTTAACAATTTATCCCTAAAGATGATATGACATTGGGTTGTTGCTACTGTACCCAAATAGAAGGAAAATAATATTGGGCTCTCTTCCACTTCCCACTCCACTATGTTTCTACTACTAAGGAGGGTATTTTGGGAGGAGTACACATTGGCGATTGGTATTCCCATTGTAGTAGTTTTGTGCCCCCCTCCCCATATGGATTGTGACAGTATTGAAGGGGAGCTTGTTGTTGAGGAAAGAATACCTACTACAAGAGAAGTATTGGAATTATCACCAAGTATCCCATGTATATTTTAAATTAATTATTTAGGAAATTTATTCATAGGATTCTTATGCCTACCAACTAATAGGTACAAGACTCACTCTATTCAAACTTAGTAGTAGCCTTGCTAGAGAAAGGAGTTGAAGACATCACAAAGCGTTCACTAACACTAAGGATAATAGGAGACCCTTTGTTGTAACCTTGAATTGTAGGATGAAATATCACCATGGAGCTATGGGTTGGAGGCCTCGACAAATGAGATTTTAGTGCTATGAATTTAGTTTTCATGTTGTAAATAATGGATGCATCGAGATTCTCATAGTGTAACAAGTAATATTTATGAGGATATTCAATGTGCTTTGTTCTCCCAACCTTGCTAACCTCTCTCTAGATGCATTTTGAGTTGACTCTATATTATTCTTCATTTATAATTCCCCTAAAAGAATTTCCATAGAATACTATAACTAGATGCAACACTATGAATTCTTTATACATAAATACAGTTCACACAAACTAAGCTAAAAAAAATAAGGGTGAAGGAGTTCCATTTAATGGTTACTTTGACAACCGGATTATTAGTGATTTAGCTTCACTAGAATAAGGTAAATATAACCTTATTCTAGTTCCTTCAAGCTTTATTCTTCCTATTCCTTTTCATGCCTTGAAAATCTAGATATCAACAACTTTGTAGATATTACAAAAATTTGAATGATTTTAGATGGTCACAACCATTGTTTCTTTTGCATTAAAATATTATATGTATGCCTTTTAATGTTATAATATTTTGTGTTTTTATTGTTCATTATTTTCCATCATTGGTGGCATAAGAACATCTTAATGAATACAAAAAGATCTCCAAGATTAGTGGCTAAAATTGAATCCATTATAACCATATCGATGAATTCCACTTTAATTAAAGCCCTAACAATAATTGTTAAACTAGATCTCTTTTTGAACTATTATTGATATAAAATAAATTTATCATCAATGATAGTTATGTGTGAGTTGTGACTAGTCCTGAATTTTACCTTCACTTGGATTTTTTTTATTATTATCATTTTTTAAATGTTTTTGACATTTAGGTTTTTGCGGAGAACCTCAACACTCACATTGTGTAAATTGTCTAATACATATGGTATGTTGCTAGTCATTTTTTCATATAATAAAGTTGAGATAGTAGTGTGCTCCCCTAAACCTTAAGATATGTATATGTGACATTATTTTTATTAATAGTTTCAATTTTTGCAATTCACTTAGGCATGATAATCACTCTTTTGAGGCTAGCTTCAGTTGCAATATTTTGGAGCTAGCTTGGATGGTCAGTACCACACTCAAACACCAAAACTAAGTAATAATTGGCTTGATTATTGGTTGTTACAACAATGTTGTTGATAGACATGAGAATCTAATAGCATCTAGGTTGGATAATCAATGTCTCTCTTTAAACATAAAATCAAATGGTAACTGATATGTATGCCTATTAACTACCATGAGAATCTCATTATTACTAACAATGATGATAAAACCTAGAATGAACTCCCCAATTTGTTGTTAGACCATGCACTCATATCCTATATTATCATAAAACAATTTGTACTTTCACATAATACTCATTGAGTATCTTACATATTGTTTTATTTTTTTGACAATAACATGCCCTTTTTTAGCTAGAGTTCAAGCTTATTTCCATCCAAACCCACTACTAGAATATCTTCGTATTTATAATATTTGGACCAAGAGGGAGGAGTTGGTGAATATTTCACTTATCATTACACCTTAGCAGACATATTTTTAAGAAGAACAAACAAAGGTTGACCAACTCCTTGTGGAAGTAGTTCAAAACAAATCTTGAACTAGGAAAAACCAAATAGGGATTACACAAGCCAACATTCTAGTAGAGTAACAAATTAGGTTAAGGGATATGAGGATAGGGGTTATGAATTGATTTGAAGTTAGAAGATTATAGTGGGCTAGGGGGTTCGTTGTAGGGTTATGAAGTTAAAATGTTAGTCTTTTCATATGTCTCTAAGTTAAAGGGTTAGTCTTTACATATGTCTCTAAGTTAAAGGGTTAGTATCTACATATTTGCATATGTTGACGTTATGCATGCATATTTTCAATGCCCGTATCAAATTATGCATATATTTGATTCCATCAACTTTATATACTTAGTTTTGTTGTAATAGATCTATAGGTAACATGGATTATAATGGATATGAATTAGATGATGATGCTAGATGTTGGGAAAGAGATAGTAACACCGTAGAAGAAAAGGAAAATGAATAGTAATAAATGAAGGATGTAGTAAGAATCCCCAACAAGTTTCAATTATGTCCTTTATGTATTTTTATATAATATTGAAATATATGTATATATTTTATGAATATTTTCATTTGTATTTCTAAACGTTACTTTAGTTTGTTTTATGTTTCATAAAAGTTGGATAAAAAACTTGTAGCACTTGTAAAGAGTATATAAAAAGAGAGAGACCATACCTAAATGTGGATTACTTATATTTGGTGCAACAAGGATCAAGTTTCATGGGTCTTAATCACAATCACGCCAAGCATGCTAGTTGTGGTATGCTTTATCCTGCATTTTACAATGAAATTTAGGGTATAATTGAATCCCATATACTACATTTTTTATGGTACTTATTCATTCTATGACACACATAATAATTATGTAGCATAGGGTGTAGAGATGAGGATGAATAGAGAAGGATATCTCTATTGGCAGAAGACAAAGAACAGGTTAATGAGTATGATGATACACAAGTTTATGGAAAATGAAAGGTTTTAAAATTGCGAAGTGGAATAATTTTCTATGAAGAAATTTTTGTCACTATCACAAGGGATATGTCAAAAGAATATCATAGCCATTAGTCTAAAATATGTAATGCTAGTAAGCCAAGAACATTACGTCATCTACAAAGAAGGTTCCTAAATGTACTATTTAGTAATAAATGGGCCCTTCATAGATTCTTTGAGACTACCAGGAGGAGGAGAAGCCATATTGGGTGAAGTATGTTCAGATTAATAATCTCATACTCACTCATGTTTCTAGTCCATTACTTTTTATATTTCATTATGTATTGTCATTGAATTTTATGTAAATTTATTTTATGTGGTTTTGAACAAGTTCAATGAGTACATTAGTAAGCTCAATAAGGAAGACAAAAACACAAAAAATAGACCATCTAATTATGATGAAACCATATTTAAAATCATCCTTAAGGATATCTTAGAGACTAATAGTATCAATGATGATAAGACTGCATAGGGAGTGGACCCTTTAACACCACAATAAAAATCCACAAAGGTAATAAATAATATATTCTTGTAGTTAATGATTTTGATATGTGTGTAGTTATTTATTTAAATATGCTTTTAAATTGTTATATTTATTTGATGTAATCTCTTAGTACCATTGACCTAATTTTATGGTCATTTTTCAAGCATTGATAAACTTAATTGATATTATATTATCTTATGTAGAGGAACAAATGAGCACAATGAAATTAGGCATTACACGTTCTTCCAGTAATATTGGGAGGTCCTTGATTAGAGGGTGCTTTGTAAGTTTATCAATATAATATTAATACATCTCATTATTGAATATGGTTTTCTCTTATTACATACAATGAAATGACTATATACATGAGACCACAGACAAACAATTAAAGTACTCCCCAAGGAAAGGTTATGGAAGAATGGTGGAATATTTCCAACTCAGGCCCTCTGCAATTAATTGTTAATTATGTGTTTGTTTTTTGAACTTATATAGAGTTGGAATTATTCATTCATTAATTGAAATATATTATATTCTTTTAGATTGATGAAGATGAGAGTGATTTACAGGGATCATAGTGTATTGGCAACTTTCTAACCTAATTTTTTTTATTACATCTTTAAGTGTTAGCAATTCTTTATTTTATTGAACTCCTATTCTTTTATTATGTTTTCATACAATGAAGATAAGGAGGGTTCAAAAGATGAGGAGGGTACTAACAATAATTTAATCTACTTTTGATGTCAAATTCATTTCATTTCATTTCCTTGTATGTGTACATATGTTTTCATGAAATGCTGTATACAAAGTTGAGATTTACCTGAAGTGGCGGTGTACCACTTGTTTACAACAAGACAAAATTACCTAGTTATTTTACAATTTAATTTAATCATTTCATTTGTATATGCATGGATTTTTACTTCCATGGCATGAGATTGGTTGAATTCTAGTGCAGTGAAATTTTTACTTAATAAGATAGAAAAACACTGTAGAACACAAATTGGAAAAATGGGGTAGCTTATCTCTAAAAAGAAAGAGGGGGTAGCTTATCTATAAAAAGAAAGTGATATTGGCTACACTTTATTCACAAGAATCTTTACATCGGCTACACTTTATTCACAAGAATATTTACATCACACTCCATTGCACGCTTAAAGGGCCACGTTCACCTCAATTATATATGAGAGAGCGAGAGGAGAACAATTCCCATGATGCATGTGGGATAAATTGGACTAAGTTTATAAAATGCCATAGGCATGTAAAATACTAGGACTTCCCAAGCGATCACCCATCCCAGTACTACTCTAACCCGAGCACGCTTAACTACAGAGTTCTAATGGGATCCAATGCATTAACACTAAGTTGTAGGCATGTAAATAAGATCATTACATGATGTATGTAATTAACAAATGAAGATGACATTACATTCCATTCCCCATCAAAAGGGTGAATGTTACGGTTTATCAAAACCATAGGCTCAAAATGGCGATTCAGTGGAAAAGGTAGATGACCACTGAGATCAATATCCTCATACTAATCATCAATATCATGAATGTTTAAATGCTAGAAAAATAGTAATTACATGAAAATAATAATAAATAAATTAATACATAATTATAATTAAATAATTAATAATAATAAATAATAATTATTAAGTAATTACTAATAAATAATGACAGTAATAATTAAATTAGTAAAAATAGTTAAATAATCAATCATAGTTAAATTAATACAAATAATTAAATAATTAAAAATAATCATTGGGGTGGCAGATGCTCTATGCCACACCACAAATAATCAAGTGGAAAAATATGCTCTGTTTAAAGGGATTCAATTAGTCATAGAAATCCAAATCCAACACATCATAATCATTGGAGACTCTTTGAACACTATTCAAATCTAGATTAAAGGTACTTTACCGAAGGACTCCTAACTCTGCAATTTAATAAAAAAAATAAGACAATTGCTGGCCGATATACCTCGAGTTTCTTATCACCATGTTTTAAGGGAAAATAATCGGTTGGCAGAATCACAAGCCAATTTGGAAATCAACCTCACAAAATAGACAATTAGGATTAATAGGAGGTTATCCAACCACCCAATTCCATAATCAATGCAAATCCAATGCATGCCATCCAGGTGTCACATCTAGGATTAATGGGAGGTTATCCCACCACCCAATTCCATAATCAATGTCACATCTAGGAGTCACATCTAGGATTAATGGGAGGTTATCCCACCACCCAATTCCATAATCAATGCAAATCCAATGCATGCCATCCAGGTGTCACGTCTAGGATTAATGGGAGGTTATCCCACCACCCAATTCCATAATCAATGCAAATCCAACTCAATGCAATGCATGCCATTCAGGTGTCACATCCATGAAGGAAACAATTTTTCATAGTAGTGGGAGCCTCCCCATCATACACTATCCGTCAGTCAAGTCATTTCCATATATGGTCATAGTACCGCCCACACATGATCAAGGTGGGATTAACAGTTCATGAGCATTTTAGTTATGAAGATATCTCATTTGTTCGCGTGGGAAACAATAGATGCGATGAATGCAAGTTCCTCTTCAATTTTCAGACAATCAAGCCACCTGTGAATCATCATGGAAATGCATAGAATATGTAGAACATGAAAAAACTCTTCATGCTGGCATGGGTGCATAATTAAATTCTCAGATGCTCGTAGCTTCAGACAATAAATTTTTGTAGCAGTAGTAGGTGTGTTCTCTAGTGGGATTGAAGTGAAAGGGAGTAGTGCTCATTGGTATCATGGGCATAGTGAAAGCCTTCACTCGACAGAAAGGAATCCAGAAACAAATACAAAGGAGGAATTGAAGCAGTAGTTTCAGGACAGGTCTGTAAAGAAGGAGGAGGAAAATAACCACAAGAGAGAATAGGAAATTGAGACAAGGAATTCAGATGCTACAGGGGCTCGAATTTATCCTTGGCGAAAGACTGGAAGCATGTGGAATTATGCACGTAACAATTTCCAAACTAGGGCCTTGAAATTATTTGATCTAATTGGTATAACAAAGAAATCAATTTCATTTTTCCAGAGTGAGTGGTTTATCAGCATGGGTCAGTGTGGCTCTGAACTCATCCTCTCAGGTTGACATAAAAATAATAGTTATCCCCCTTTGAGTCCAATGCCTCGTCGAATAAGACAACAACATGCATTGAAGGATCCCATGGATTCTCTAAGACAAGAAAATTTTCAACTTCAATTAGCATAATAGAATTTTTCCTCTTGGGTTTCATACATCTCGAACATTCTCATTCAGCACAAGGTGGCTATGATGAAACAACATGGTGAGGTGGACGCTATCAGGACTCAGGTTGAAAATTTGCAGATGCAGGTAGCACTAACTCCTCTAGACCTCGTCGATTCTCCCTTCGACAATGATTCTTCTCCATCGATCAATCAACCTGCTCTTGATCTGAACATGTCCACACAAGACATTGAAATGGCATGACCAAACCCACCTTTGCTGGGTATCTAATGTTTTTTAAATATATATGCATACTAGGCATCTTCTATATAATATCGACTTGCAAATTTTGTAATGTAATGAAAGCTAGACATCTTCTATATAATATCAACTTGCAAATTTTGTAATGTAATGGAAGCTAGTGAATCTCAGACTAAACATTGATTAGCCAGTTCATAAGTAGATTTTCTTAATTTTTTGGTTATGCCTATGGTATTTTTGGACTCTAATGTACTCCTTTGCAAGCTTCAATTGCCCATTTTTGATTAATAAAATATCTACTAGTCCTCGTCAAAAAACTATAATAATAATAATCACATGTCAATTTGGAATTTAAAATGACATAATTTTGATGGTGGCATGATGCAATTTGATTGTATACAACATATATTTGATGAAAAATAATGAAAATTTTGACATGGATTTGACACTATAATGATAGAACATGATTGACAAATATGATGCTACATGACACAAAAGTTACATATTTTGACACCAAAACAATGCAAATATGTCTCTTACCTAACACCAAGTTTATGTAAGATGACATAAATATGACTCTAATAAGACACACAAGTTTTGGCTTTCAATGACACCATGACATAAAAATGTCACCCATGCATATAGTATCTGTTAGACTATGAAGGATGTGTGCTCGTTTTACCATTGACAATACCCTTGTCACCCAACCATAGGCCAAAGCCACCCTCCAAGCACCTTAATCTTGATAGAGAATCATTCCGGAAGCAAACCCTAGGCTAGATAACCATACAAAGGGTAGCACACCTTTCTTCAAGGATAATGCATCAACAAAGGCTGATAAGATGTTCCAAACCCTAGCCAAGAGATAGTGCAATCCAAAACATAACTGCTAGCAGCAGCAGTTGCACCAAAAACTCTCCTCCAAACCTGCACACAAGACTGCAACTGCACTGCGCAGAACTGGCTCTCTGCAACTGCTGAGATGTGTCAAATGAGAGACTGGCACCCTGTATTTATAGTGGTTCTGGTAGACTTACTGGGGACGATTTCTCCTTCTAGGTACCTGCATGTTCAATATATATTAATTCTTCTATCCGAATTCTTCTCTTGGAGGCTAATAACCTAATACATATTATCTTTTTGAGCCGACAAGTCTTCTAGGGTTATTAGCCAACTCATTAGGGTTTCTCTTGCTTCCTGCAGTCTTCTATTCTCGTCAGGTTCACACGTGGAGGTAAATACCTCCCAAAGCTACCATAATATCATCACTCCCTCCTAGCTAGGGAGGTATTACAGGTAATGGTCTTGAGCACAAAAACATACCATTCACCCGGTAACATCAACATAGTTGTATAGACTATATAATGACTAGATCATGAGCACCATCATCATCATCAATGTTATCAACTGCATCATCTCTCGAAACCATACTCTTATTTGAGTAATCAGACATGATGCTCACTTCACAGAGTGATACAAGATCCATTCTTATAGTCTAGAAGAGTAAATGCTCTGAGCCATTTTCCGTCTGGAAAATCTATGTTCATCATTCATCTGGCTGATGATTATCTCCAATAAACTGCTGATAGTCTTCAATACAATCAAAACAAAAATAGAACACAACTGTGTCTATCCATAGTAGTACATAACTACAATCCAGTGGTACACTACCACACCAAGTAACACAAAAGTACTTGATCAACAACGTATAGTCACAAAAAATGGAACATATCCACCACAATAGTATACATCTACTGTCATACAATCTTCATAACAAACATATGATAACAACCTGCATAGAAACAATGTTATGATATAAACTGAATCATCTGGGCCAATCTTTCACTCACATCTGTGAGATCTGAAAGAATATCTTCCCTTAGTGTAGAACATCAACAATGGGCTATCTGCCCTATTCTTCTCAAACAAGGAAGAATGATTGTTTCTGATTT
>JZKD02S2084378.1:369570-420928 GCA_000966675.3 Picea glauca
CCCACCCTAGGCCATTCCTCCTACACTAATCAAAGTGCACCCTGGAGAGAATGTATAAACCCTAAGGAATGACTGTCTGGACCATTTCCTCTGTTAACCACAAGAGGAAAATACTTTCCTTCATCAACCTCCAAAACAGACCATTCCTCATGTTAACCACAATGAGAAATCGCTGTCTGACGAGGCATGCCAATCTTCTTAAGTAAACCTCAAGAAGAGAGACTACCCTAGACCAATCCCCATGTTAACCACAATGGGAAGTCATTGTCTATGATACATCAACAATCTAGACCATTTCCCATGTTAACCAAAATGGGAAATTACTGTCCGTCAGAAAACTCAATCCACTTTCCGAACATGAAAGCATCTGTCCAATATGGACTATTTTTCAATCTTGAAAATGAATGTCTTCAATAATATTTTTAGTGCTCCCTCCCAACCTGGGAGTCATCTCTTCCTTTTTCAATAAGAAAGTTGTTTCCATGAGCTCCAACTTGAGTACACAACCTCTTTCACCTTGGATAGAAGCTTTACCAAAATGTCTGCTTATTTGCTCATCTGTGGAGATATGTATTGGAGAACCACTTTCTCCTTTCTGGACTTCATCACGGATAATGTAATGCTTGATTTCAAATGTACTTTAGTCTGGAACACTGTGAAGGCTTTATGTAGCTCTGAACAATAGAGTATATCATTGTTGGAAAACTGGAACATATCCATGTGGCACTTCTTTTGTCATCATGAGATCTGATCTACTGAGTAATCATCTTGATGTTAAAGGAAATCTTCACCACACTTCTGCTATGCACTGGAGGTTCTCCACCAAGTTATCTTCTTCTATTTGCATTCAAGGGTCTCTTTCTGGTATGCCTCAAAGTCTTGAGATTTCTCTTCATACGCTCTTTATTCAATTTCTCTGGAGAACATTCTTTGTATTCATCTGATGTAGAACTCCAACTTATGGATGTTGCGGATGATATAATGACTCATGTATAGATAAGTCTGGTTTACTGGAATAAGTAATCATCATAGTCTTCTCCCTCCATCTAGGAGAACCTCTAGTTTTGGATCTCGCAATGCTTTCATTCATAAGTATTCCATACACTATTCTTCATCACGACTTTCAGTTTCTTTGCTCGATTGCTTTTATTGAGTTTGCATCAGGCTGACAATCTTGTGATTCTTGATACAATGACTGGTTGTTATGGCTTCTCTTTCTTTCTTGGAATATTCATGTGTTTCTTTAGTTCTTGGGTCCATGGATTTTCCTATAGATTCCATGCCCTAAAGATTCCATCATAGGATCACAGATGTGGATGAAAAACCAAGGATACTTTAAGGCTTCTCTTTGAAGAATACATACTGTCTTTCATGGCTACTATTATGGATATATACTTCATCATCTTCAATGGATCATAGGATTAGCTCCCTCCTAATCCTTGCTTCATGTATGAGTGAATATAATCGAATCCCTCTATCTAACAGAGTCCACACTTCCATCTACATCCTTATTGTCTTCTGCAATATATAATTGGCTTTCTTGTCTAACAGAGTCCACGCTTCTATCTTGTTGTCTTCTGCAAAATGTCATAAGTCTTTTTCCAATTTCTTCTCGATTGCTGACTTCTTTCTGTCTTTGCTTCTTCTAAGTTTCTTCATGATTGATTCGGCTTATCTTGCAATAGCTTCCACATGATTTGTATTTCATCCTTTCATGTTTATTATCTAATGATATCCATTCTTATCTTGTTGTTCTCCCATAGGTATAGTTCTTCTTGGAACACATTATCTTCCAAGAGATAGATATACAAGATATGTGCAGAGATGATGCAAACAAGATATGTACAAGAAATAAGAAGAGTTTTGTTACCTTTAGAAGAAGAAGTCTCTTCCATCCTGCTTAGTCTTCTTTGTAGGTTCCTTTTCTTCGGAAATTGATGCTTCATGTTTCTCCTTCCTTTTCTTTAGCTTGGGACAATGATTCTTGTAGTGACCATACTTTCGACAGTTGAAGCATTGTACTTCTGAAATGCCTTTATCTTGATTTGGATTCCTCCTTGAACCAAACTTCCTTTTGTTCTTGAAGTTCTTGAATCTTGCTGTGAAGGATTGATCATTGTACTTCTTTTGGGGTTTCTCTTTTGCACTGATCCTTGATTCTTCTTGAGCACAACAAGTACAAAGTTCTTCAAATGTCGGATACTCCTTCCTTGTGTTCATGCTTGCGACAAATGCATCCCACGTCTTGGGAAGACCATTGAGTACTATGTTTACCAATTCCTTCTCTGAAGTGATCTATTCAATAGCTTGTAGTTGATCTCTTAACTGGGAGATCCTCACAAAGTATGATGTTATGCTATCATCATCATTCATCTTCATGTCACGGAGCTCATTCTTCAGACTCATAACTTGTCCAATATTTCTGATCGAGAAGAGATTTGTTAGGGCATCATACATCTTCTTTGATGATTCAAGATGGGAGATGTAGGGTATCAAGTGGTCTTTTATGGATTCCACTATGATACTCATGGCATTGATGTCACCGTCTTTGAACTTCTCCATAACTACAATGTTTTGCGGTTCCTTCTCTTTTCTTCTTCAAACTTCTGGCTTCACGATCTTTTCTTTCATGATATCCAACACTTTATTTTTGGCAAGGATGAGGTCAATCCTTGTATTCCATGCTCTGAAGTTAGAGGCTCCATCTAAATTGTTCTCTGACTTCATAGAATAAGTCATGTCTACTTTGACTTGGTCAAACCCTAGATTTGACCATAAACTCAAACTTTACGTCTTGGCTTGCTGAGAGTATCATGAGATGTGCTAGGATAGAGTGCATTGATCTATTCGAAGATTAGGTCAATCCATTCACTTAAGGTTCCTCAATAAGAGGATTAGGGTTTCTGCAACTACTCTTGCTAGTAACCCTAGCGACAGTGTCTTGGAAGCTGCTTCTGCTAGTAACCCTAGTGGCAGTTCCTCAACGACCTCAATATCCTAGTAGCTATGTTTCCTTCCAGTGTTTAGAAGGAATGAAGGAGGTGTGGGCCCATAACCTGTTAGAATATGAAGGATGTGTGCTCGTTTTACCATTGACAATACCCTTGTCACCCAACCATAGGCCGAAGCCACCCTCCGAGTATCTTAACCTTGACAAAGAATCATTTAGGAAGAAAACCCTAGGCTAGATAGCCATACAAAGGGTAGAACACCTTTCCCCAAGGATAGCGCATCAACAAAGTCTGATTAGATGTTCCAAACCCTAGCCAAGAGATAGTCCAAGCCAAAACGTAACTACTAGCTGCATCGGCTGCACCAATAGCTCTCCTCCAAACCTGTGCACAAGACTACAACTGCACTGCGCAGAGCTGGCTCTATGCAACTACTGAGATGTGTCAAATGAGAGACTGGTGTCCTGTATTTATAGTGGTTGTGGCAGACTTACTGGGGATGAATTCTCCTTCTGGGTACCTGTCTATTCAATATATATTAATTCTTTTGGCCGACTTCTTCTCTTGGAGGCTAATAGCATAATACATATTATCTTATTGAGTTGAAGAGTCTTCTAGGGTTATTAGCCAACTCATTAGGGTTTCTCTTGCTTCCCAGAGTCTTCTATTCTTGCCAGGTTCACACGTGGAGGTAAATACCTCCCCCAGCTACCATAATATCAACAATATCAACTAAAAAATCAATATAGAATAGTAATAATGATATGCAGAAACCTATGCTCGACACAAAGCGATGTAAAATTGACACTAAAAAGTGTTTTTTTTATATACAACACAAAGCAACACAAAATTGTCACAAAAAGACTCTCTACAACGTCAATTATGTAGCTACAATGACGCTAGAAAGAGCACGTGTAAAAAAATATGATACTAGAAAGAGATGCAATGACACGAACATGATGCAAAACACCACACTTAAACCCCCCCCCCCCAACAAAAAAAATAAAAATAAAAAGACTATGCATGTTGACATTAAAGATGACACTAAATAAATGTATTGTAGTAGTGCACTAACCCACCTAACCCATTAGGGCCTTACCCTAACCTCCCTACTTTGGGGTACGTAGGAGATAATTAATTAATGTATGAGTCCATATTCATTAAAGAAGGCCCATTAGGTAGCTAGTGTGTAGTTACTCAATGTAAAAGGGTCATCTTTATTAAGACCCACTGGGTGGTTTGTTATGTACCAACACATTGAGAATGATAAAAAAATCAATGAATAACAATCCACTTTGAGGGGGAAACCTCCTTTTCCAACATATTGAATGTACAAAATGAGATATGATGATCATAAGACTATGTCTCCTTGACATAGTCTTATATATAGGAGATAAATGATACAATTATAATGAATGGGTACAATGAAAGGTTCTAGCCTACATACACATATAACACTAGAAATGTAATAATTCAATATCTAAGGATCAATAAGGGGTTTTATACTTAACATGGGGATTTGTCTAGGGATTAAAATGACCCTCCCCTTCAAAAAAGTGTTGTCCTCAAATCTTGACTAATTGCGAGTGTTTCTCCATGAAGAAATCATCTTCCCATGCCACATTTTCTATTGGTAGGTTCTTTCATTTGATGAGCTACAAATTAATTGCTCAATTTCTTAGCTACTTAACCCTTTTTTCAAGGATTATTTCTAGTTATAGTATGGTTTTTCCTTCTTCATTAATATTTGGTAAAATAGTTTGGACTAGGATCTTGTTGCTGATAACCTTCTTTAAGCAAGACAGATGGAAGACTGGATGTACATATGAACATGGGGGCAACTCCAATTTATAAGCCATACTTCCAATCATTTGAAAAACCTTGTAGGGGCCATAATATTTGGGTGCTAATTTATTGTCCTTATTTTGTTGTTTGAGGGAAATATGTTTATATGGTTTTAGCCTTAGAAATACCCAATCCTCCACTTCAAATTCCCTTTCACTGTGATGTTGATCTACTTATTGTTTCATGCTATTTTGTGCCATAACCAGGTTTTCATTAAATAGTTTGAGAACCTCTTGTTGGTGCCCTATGTGTTGCTCCACTTCTTGAACCTTTGCAGTCCCTTTTAAGGGCGATGTGATGGATGGAGGATGATTTCTATAAAGTGCCAAAAATGGTGACATTTTTGATGACGTATGGATGGATATGTTGTACCACCATTTTTCCAAGGGAAACCACTTGACCCATTGTGTTTGTTTATAATATGCAAAGCAACAAAGATATCCTTCTATACATTTATTCACAATTTCATTTTTACCATCAGATTGAGGATGATAAGTTGAGCTGTGAGCCAATTGATTACTCAAACAAGAAAATAATTCAGTGCAAAAATTTATTGTGAAAATTGGATCTCAATCACTCACAATAATCTTGGGGACTCCATGTAGATTTTGAACCATTTCCATGAATGTTGTGGATACTGTAAGTCTTGCTTTAAAAGGATGAGAAAGAGAAAAAAAAATGGGCATTATTTGTTAGTCGATCCACTATTACCATGATGACAATATTTCCTACATATTTGGGTAAACCTGTAATAAAATCCATTGAAACTTATTCCCAATGTTGACTTGGCATATCTAATGGTTGTAGGAGACATGACTTCTTGATTGTCACTCTCTTATTCTGTTGGTAGACCACACATTTAGACACAAAATTTTGAACAACAATTTTAAGACCTTCCCCAAAAAAATTCTTCTTGATCCTATGGTACGTTTTCAAGAATCTTGAATGTCATCCTATAGGAGAAGTGTGCAATTCTAGAAGGACCTTCTATTTTATTTGGGAATTCTTACATAAATATAGGCAATCATGATACTGTAACAAATAATCATTCCATACAAATTTATCTAATGAAATTGGGCCCTCTTGTATTTGTTGAATGATCTTGCATAACTCTTGATATTGCTTCCATTTTATCCTTCCTTCTTCCCCCCAATCAGACAACATAATAGAAATATCACATAATGAACCTTCTGTTTCTTCTTCTTTCCTTAAAATGGAATCTGCCACAACATTATGTTTTCCTTTTTTGTAGATAATTTCAAAGTTACAATCTAGCATCTTTGTAACTCATTTTTGTTTCTCTTCTGAAGATAATCGTTGCTCCAAGAAGTACTTCAAACTATCATGATCTATTTTTACTTTGAAGTGTCTTCCTATTAGGTAAGGGAACCATTTCTTAACTGCCTTTAATATTATCAACATTTATTTTTCATAAATGGGTTTGAGTAAGTTTTTTCCTTTAAGTTGGCTACTTCCAAAGGCAAGGGGCCTTCCTTCTTTCATTAAAATTGCACCAATGCCATGGCCTAAGGCATCACACTCTACAATAAATTTTTTTGTGAAGTTAGGTGTGGCCATGATAAGAGTTGTACACATAGCCTCAAGTTTTTCAAAATCTTTTTTTGCTGCTTGAATCCAAGAAAATGCTTCTTTAATAATGTTGTTAGAGGTACTTCTATTTGACCATAGTTCTTGACAAACTTGTAGTAAGAACCTGCCAATCCTAAGAATCCTCTAAGTATCTTCAAGGTTTTGGGAATTTTTCATTCCCTCATAGATTCAATTTTGTTAAGGTCCACTTTTACACCTTCATGAGATACAATATGACCCAAATATTCCACTTCTTAAACCCCAAAGGCACACTTGGAAGGCTTTGCATACAATTGTTTCTCTTCCAATAGTTGTAATACTCTATCAACATGTTGTACATTCTCTTCCCAAGATTTTTTGTAGATTAGTATGTCATAAAAAAAAACTAACACAAATTTCTAAGGAAGGGTTTGAAAATAGAATTCATGAAGATTTGAAATGTTGAAGGTGCATTAGTAAGTCCAAATGGCACAACAAAAAAATAATAATGAACTTCATGTGTTCTAAAATCTATTTTGGGAATGTCTTCTTGCCTCATTTTGATTTGATGATATCCCGAATGAAGATCCAACTTAGTAAAGAAAATTGCTCCATGCAATTCATGTAATAATTCATCAATAACAGGAATATGGAACTTATCTTTGATGGTCATTTTGTTGAGCTGTCTATAATATGGACACATATTCCATGAACCATCCTTTTTTGTAACCATCATATCCTGAATCTCACTCTTCTGTGCATATAGATAACTGTAAGGCCTAATGTTAGGTGGTGCACTTCCTGGTTGCAAATTAATAACATGGTCATGATCTTGAGAAGGTAGACAACCCTTAGGTGTTTCTCCAAATACCTTGGAATGATTGTTGATAACAATTTGGAGATCCAATGGAGCAGAGGATATATATGTTTGAACATCTAGCGAGCATTGTGCAACTACACCATGGTGTCTCTTTTTTAGTAATTTTTTCATGCTATTAGAGCTTATCACCTTAGAGGGTTTCCCTTGGATACCTCTAAGCTCAATTTCCTTACCTTCTGAGGAAAATATTATGAAAAGATCTTGAAAATTAAGGGCCACTGTTCCCAATGATTGTAACCATTGGATACCTAATACAACATCAACACCACCCATTTGGATGGAAATCATGGGACTATCCAATAGTTACTCCCCCATATTGAGATTAATAATATGACACTTCCTAGAACAATTTATGGTACATCCATCTACAATCATTACTTGAAACTCTGGTGCTGGAAATAGAAATCAATTGAGATCCTTTTTTGATTTGTAATTTATGAAGTTATGGGTACTACCAGAATAAATCAACACTTTTACCTTTTTATTTTTGATGTATCCTTGTATATTGAGGGTTCATGGAGTACTAATTCCTGCCAATGCATGACAAGATATCGTTGGCGTAGTCTCTTCTAGATCTATATCTTGTGATGGTTCCAATGGTTGATATTCTTCCTCTTCACAGTTTATGTAGAATAATTTCTTCTCACTGCATTTATGCCCCTTACTGTACTTGCTGTCACAATTGAAACATAGTCCCCTTTTTCTTCTTTTATCCATTTGTTGAGGTTTCAAACTTGTCGGTTGAGTGAGGTTAGGAGAGGGAACATGGTGCTCTCTATAGTTGCTAGTTTCCACCCTTCTAATATCCATATTTTTGTTTAACACTTTCCTTTCCCTACTGAAAGTTTGCTCTAGGGATTTAGGTTCAAAGAGACACACCTTATGTTGAATGTTCTCCTTTAAAGTGCCCATAAAGAGATCTAAAAAATTATCCTCGGGAATGTTCTTTACCCTGAGACTGAGCTTTTTGAATGTGTTATGCAATTGGAAATTTTTGCCGAAGATTTATCAATTGACTAAAGAACATACTGGTCTTAATATCCCCATTATGTGATACCAATTCATCCTTAAAAATGGACCAAGATATAGTAGAATTATTTTTTCTTTCAAAAATCCATTGATACTAAACAAATTGATCATTTTCTAAATACAAGGATGCAATAGGTACCTTTTGTAAGCTTGACACTTGGTGTAGATCAAAGTATTGCGCCATTTATAATATCCATGTTATAGGATCATCACCATAAAACTTCCTCATATCAATCTTTGGAATGAAGTAGGTCCTTGGTGCTAACTTGAAGCCTTGATGACATGGACCTTGGAATGATGAATGATTGTGAAATTCAATATTTGTGCTGTCCACTTGTGATAAAATACTCTCCATATGTGATTGAGTCTCAACACCAAATTGTTCTCTTTATTTTCATGATTTCCTTGGATCTCCATATCCCTTTTAAGGATCCTCTGTAAGAGCATGTGTAATTTCTCCTACCCAACACCCGACAATGAATTCCAAACAAATCACTTATTGAATTAAAGCACAATTGAGTAATCAACTAAACATGCAGCAGAAGTATAAACAAGGAAACCAAAAATCATGCACACATAAACACCAAAAGGGAAAACCAATGCTAATAATGACTTTATTATGCTAAAATCAGGGCTCTCATAACATGGATAATGGCCCAATGAGAGAAATACAATTGCAGACAAACCTAACAAAGCTTGACCTAATGTATGAATCAGAATTGCGTGATTTTAGAGGTGTACACAATTGTATTTAAAAAAACCTGTGTATGTACATGACTATCTCCAACGAAACCCATGTAGATGTACATAAAGTCTGTATGGAAAGATCTGTACGATGTGACACTCTCTTGTGTATTCCTCTTATTGAAACCCACCTATGTCGCCTCCATTCTCTATTATCCTTGACCTAATATCTAGATGGAAGTCCTTATCCGCCTATCTAATATCTCCTTGAATCAAAGTTATTCTTGATTCAAGCTCTCTATGTTGAATCCCACAACACCTGTCAAGTTTTCAAGTGTCTTTCTCCTTCACCCTAGCCTTGATTTTATAATCATGAGTTATATATCCAAAGTGATTGCATGTTGAGATTGCTTCTCACTTCACTTGAGATTTACATGCTAATTACTTCGATCACTTTCCTTAAATAATTAAATTAATTAATTACATAATTAATTAATAAAATCAATTTACTTTAATAATTCCTTTAATTAAAGTAAATTCAAGAATAGAAAGCCTTGGACAATTTCTACACGTCTAGACACATAGACTAGTGTGGAAATACCTATCTAATGCTACCACTAGCATCAACAATGTGGATCAGTATTCCTTCGAATTTCTGTCAAACTTGGGCATGTTTGAGGGTAGTTTCGTAGGTATAGCCAACCATGAAGGGTCATGGGAAATGGGGTCATTTGTTAAATGGGAAAGATCAGGTAAGTTCAATGTCGTTAAGAAAGGAAACAAAGTATAAGCGAATGAATGTTGGAAAGATGATGCAACTCCTTGAGACTAGACATGCCCCAAAGAGGATTTACCCCAAGAGAAGACATGTACCCTAAATGAATATTAGCTCCTAAACCAAAACTATCCCCAAGGAGAAACCCCCCAAGACTAGATGTATGGATGAAGGGATAACCACCCCACTGTGCAAAGGTTTCCCTAGGGAGTGTTCCCCCAGGAACCATGTTAAATGTGAAGGAATAAAGAGTCTAGGAAAAGGTGATTCCCCATGGGATATTGAATCCCCCAGAAATATTACTATCCCCAAATTGACTAGGAACAATGCCAAATCCACTAGGAATATTCCAATCGAAAGGGAAACGAGAACTCGACATCACCGGGTTGCTCATAGGAATGGTGGAGGTGGAAGGAGTTACACTACCCATGATGAAACCAAGGCTTGGACCCCCATTGGAAGAATATCTAGACACACGACTTGAAACATATGGAATGGGTGTAAGAATTCTAAGGATACTAATGAAAGAAAAAGAAGACATGGTTGATGTCCCCCAAATAGAGGGACTTGTGGAAATGGGCATGGATAGTGTAGGTACAATGACACTAAGAGATATAAAGGTGGACATCATAGGGATGCCCCCTGTCACGTTCATTTCTAAACTCGAATACTTGGGTACACTGGATGAAACACTTGGGCTTGACATGACATAAGGTTCACTAAACAAAGAAAATGGCTCACCAAAGAATTCCCTCACTTGGACAAGTATGCAACTGTTTTGATCAGTTAAAGGTGAGTTAAAATGAGGTGGACGACTCTTGTCAACCACTTCAAATTCAAAATCCACACGCTTGTGCCTCTTGAAAGGTGGTTGTACCTTTGTGATGGGTGAAAATCCTCATTGTCGATGGGACCAATGACGTGGTTGTTCAACCATGGTGAATAATATGTGTAAAAAATTTAACAACAATAAACCTAAGGCTAACTAAGACTCAGACCAAAGAGAACACCCTTAACAAATCTAGGCTAAACAATAAGCAAACCAATGGCTCAGGGGGCCTTCCAAAATCCAACCCTCTAGGGGAGATGAAGTCCCAAAAATATTGGATAGAGACGGTGTGAAGAATAAATATGATAATCTACATGAAGAAGCCTTGACCATGCAAGTACCCTTTATTAAGGTAGGCACCCTCCAGGGGAATTGAAACCGTTATTGAATGCCTGTCTCAGGTACCACATGTATGTCCCACATATAGTCACCTATGTAACTACCTAGGAGAGGACACTAAGGTTACCACTTCACAATAAATGAGTGTGTAACACCCCAAGGCCGAGCCCCTTCTGAAATGTAATTATATTTATAGGCTGGTGAGCCAAGTGTTTATAAGCTGGAAGACTTATGTGTTTATTAGGCCTGAGAACCCAGATGCTAAGGCCAATGAGCCTGGTTTTGTATATGTAAATAATCACATCATTCATAAAATTACATCGCTGCGTGTAGACCAACCACAAAGAAATATTTATGGGGGACTAAGCTCCACTAGGTAGGGAAAGGGAAGGGGCCAAGTGTCTAGGAATAGGGGAAGGGGCCAAGTGTCTAGGAATAGGGGAAGGGGCCAAGTGTCTAGGAATAGGGGCTAAGCTAGAGGGATTACCTCTAAAGGAATAATATTATATTATTATTTCCTAGAGGCTAAGGTTTGACATAACCTATATTGTCCCAAGTTCCCGGGGAAAGGGAATGAGTGTTAAGTGGAGCTCATGTAGCTTCAGGAAGACATGTGTCAACCTGGGCGCATGAAATTTTTAGGTGGGAAAGTCAGCTCATTGGGGGTTCCCGCACCATTCTCATGATCATAGCTACTCTCAAAAGTATGCCATGCTCCCCACTAATGCACACACTGAGATAGAGAGATCCTTGACACAACCAACCATTGCTTCCGTCGTCGATCTCTACAACTTCTAAAACCCGCACACCCATGTTATGAAGCTAACTGTTTTTCCTATGAAGGAGAACACAATTGCGTAGTGTCTGAGCCATATTGCACCTTAGCCTTTTCTATTGCTACCCACTTTTTCTCTAGAATGGTGTGGCTTTCTGTCATTACCAGAGCCCATACCCAATTTTTGTTGCGGTGGTTACCTGCTGGACTTAGGAGCTGGATAGAAGAGGCACGTTGCCAGGCCTGTGAGAAACTCTTTCCAGGTGAGAGAGTGTGTTGAGGAAGTGATTTCTATTGGAGGGAGTCCTGTAGAAGCTACTACACTTTGAGACTTCTAGTCCAACTTGTTGCTGAAACCCTGGAAGGGAATGGAAAGCCGATGGACTTGTGATAGTGAAGGTGTACACTCCTGGGGTGGGACAGACAAGTGGGGAATGAGGGTCTATGGGCTGTGGGCGTAAGTGGATCCTGGGAGAAAATCCTTCCTGTTGATCTATGTGACTTTCTTGTTGTCCTTGCCAATCCTCAGAATCCCTTGCCTGGTGGAGTTTAGTCCTAGCTCGGGGGTGACCCACTGTTGAGCGTGATGAGCAACGTGGTCTAAGGCTGGGAGGTTTGTGGAAGGTCTATATGTAGTTGGTGATCATCTATTAAATGATAATTACCAAATCTCTCTTCTCTGTATGATGTGTATCTTGAAATCAAGTTATAATGTTATTAAAATTGTCTGTATATATTGCATAGATGTTTTAATGTTATTTCTACATGAATAGGTGTATGAACATAATGCTATAACTTTTTATATTGCATTATATAGATATTTATATAAATATATATGGTGTCAGAGCATGAAATTTATTCGGTGGCATGGCCTGACCTGTTGGTTTAAGGCTAGGGATGTAACAAAATGGTATCAGAGCATGAAAATTATTCAGTGGCATGGCCTGGCTTGTTGGTTTAAGGCCGAGGGTGTCACAAAATGGTATTAGAGCCATGGTTTCAATACTAAGCCTGGATGGGCCATGTTAGTGGAAGTTGAAGAAAAACTTTTGGAAAAGAATTGTTGTTGAAAGGGACAAAATTCAAGTTCAGAGTCCATGGTTTCAACACTGAACGTGGATGGGCCATGAAAGAGGAATTCAGAGTAAAATGTCCAAATAATTTTGATGTACAGAGGACCAGAAGGGTGCTGAAAGAAAACTTGGACTATGTTCAGAAGAACAAGAGGTATAATGGTTTAAGAAATGGCCACAGATAAAGAAAACACAACATTCATGGTGTTGGGCCATAGGATCTATTTGGTAGAAGGAGGATCCTTCACAACCATCATATCTAGAGAAAAGTGCATGAAGGTTAACCTCCAATTCATTTAGACTTCACGAATTTGATGAAGTTTATGGGTTATAAGAGAAAAAGGGGCTGAAGCCTGAAGTTCCGAAGTCCCGAAGAGGATATACACCGTAGATATGGGGGGGAGTGTTTACCATTGGATTCGACCGAGGACAAATCATAACCGTAGGGATAAGCCAAGAGGGGGAGGTTGGCTTGTTCGAAAAGTTGACGTTCGGGAGAAATGGAGTGTGTTGATGCGCAAAATCTTGAATTCTGGAGTTCATCCAGACCGTTCATCAAAAGGAACATATGTCGACAAGTTAGCTTGTTTAGGAATTCGACGTTTGAGAGAAATGGAGTGTGCTGATGCGAAAACTATTGAAGTTTTGAAGTCCAGAGTTAATCCAGACTGTTCATCAAAAGGAGACATGTGTCAGAAGATCATCTTGTTCGAGAGTTCGAAATTCGGGAGAATGGGAGTGTGAAGGTGTAAAATCTTCTTAAGCCGAAGAGAAGAAGTGATGTGGCATGACGACATCACCCGTGGTGATGTGGACCTTTCCTAGACATGCCATGTGTCACCACCTTAATGGTTGATAGTTGTACTATGTGGACCCCAAAAGGAAAGAAAATTTGGGAGTTTAACATTCAGGAGAATGGGAGTGTGCAAGTGTAAAACCTTCTGAAGCCCGAATTTTTAAAGTGATGTGGTCCACTGACGTCACCAGAGATGACATGGGCACATGGGACTTGCACCACATGTCAGTGAGTTATGAACATTCTGAAGATAGAAATTCTAGTTAGAATGCGACATGTGTCACCCGTCATATTGGGCCATGTGTCCGCTTCTAGTATTTCACCACGTAGCACTCCTCTTGAGCATGGGTAGTGGGGTCTTGATGAATACATAAATTCGTTAAACCCTTGGAAAATAATTTAACCAAACCAGGCCCACGACAACTTGACCCCAATAGACGCATGGTGCCTAATCATGAGGTCTGAAGACTTGACATTCTGTGAGAAATGGTTCATGATGGAATGGGAGGAATAAATCCCCAAAGTTTGGTAGCGTCAAAATAACGTGACGTAATGACATCACTAGGGGTGACATGGAATTATTCATAGATTCGTGGTTTGAGAGTTTTAGGGTGTGTATATGTGAAATCCTCCGAAGTCCCAGAGCCCTGAAGCTCCAAAGTCCCAGAGCCTTGAAGCCCCGAAGCTTGAAGTTCCGTAGTAATTATTAGCCATTGGATGCTGGGAAGACGTGGACCATTGATCCACCCCGCTTAGGGAGTTCACCAATTCGACACTCCAGGAGATTTGTTGTGATGTGCTTTGGATACCACTGAATCCTAGAGTTTTGGAGCTCCTATCCACTGTATATTTGAGCAAGGAATGTGGATAGTATATCCACCATTCTTCATGCATTCGACAGTTCATTGTTTTGTGATGTTTGTGACGTGTGGAAAAGGGAAACCTATAAAGCTCCAGATCCCGAAGTTTCAAGACTTTGGATAAGCGCCCAAATCATTAGAACTGGGTCACAACCGTGGTCACATGCGACCCAAGGGATAAAGAAAAAGGGGTTAGCACCCAAAAATTGTTGCAAAATAGAGATGGGATTAGAGATAGAATCTCGAGAGGTTCTTGATCGACCAAGACCTATTGAAAATCGAGCCTGATATTCTTTTGTTGAATCATGTTGTTTAAGTTATTTGAGAAAATTCTTAGGTCAAGGAACCTGACAAATTTCGGGTGAATGCACATCTTGCAGAGTTAACAATTGTCAGAACCAAACCAAATTGTTCCATAGTGCAGAGAAATGGAGGAGGCACAAGACGCTTACAGTCAGGAGGATGAAGTTAGAGGAATGGATGTCCATTTGGGAATTGAAGGATCAAACTCCAATTGGGATGGAGAAGAAATAGATACAGACGTGGGAATGATGAAAATCATTAAAAATTTGTAAAAAGATGTCCAAATTCACCAGGCAAATAATGAAAGTCTTAAGAGAGCCAAGTAGAAATATGAATACTTCAAGATGAAGTTGATGTAGAGATTGGAAATAATTGAAAAGAATATGTATAAGGAAGGTGGATCCAATAAATTAGGAAGCCACAGGTCCCCTGGTGAGGAAAGAAGAGGAAGAAGTGATAATAGACATCACCAACACTTCCAAAGGAATTCCAAAAAGAGGACACACAATAGTTCAAGTCCACCCCCTACCCGAAAAAATAGGAAATATGGAATGGATGAACTAAAGGGAGAGATGAATAAGATCAAACCTCCTACTTTTGATGGAGAGCCCAAGAAAGATGAATATGTTGAGGCATGGCTGCTGGGCATGAGGAAATATTTCCAACTGCAGAATTACTCTTCTCGTGCAAAAGGAAGAATTGCGATCCATCAGCTAAAAGGAAAGGAATCCATATGGTGGGATCATCTTGTGCAATTGAAACACATTAGAAAGAAGAATGTTACATGGAGGGAATTCAAGAGGAATTTTGAAAAGAAGTACTTAACTAAGAGGTATTATGATAAGAAAATGAAATATTTCTTTGAACTCAAGCTAGGAAGTATGTCCATTGATGAGTGTGAAAGAATATTCTTTCAGTTGTTGAAGTATGTCCCCTGGATCAAGGATGAGACAGTTAAGATTCAAAGGTATCTGAGTGGGCTTCCATCTTTCATCAGTGACAAGATCCAATATTTTGATCCTAAAACTATGGAAGAAAGCATAAGGAGAGAAAAATTCTTATTTGATCAACAAAAAGGGAAACCTATTTTTCATAAGGCTTGGGAAGACTAGAGGAAGTTTAAAAGGGAGCAGAGGCAGAAGGGGAACACACCACCATTTTTCAGAAATAGTCCTTAAGGAAAACCAGTTTTGAGAGAGCCCAGGATGGATGAGGTAGGTGGGAAAAGGCCAAGGTAGACACCTATGGAATGTTGGGGTTGTAAAGGATATCATAGGTATATATATTGTCCTCACATAAGTGACAAAGTGAGAGCTATTCACAATGTTTAACAAGCAGAAATGGTAGAGGACGTGGGAAGAAGAGTACCAAGGATCTATGCAGCCCTGGAGAACAAGCAAGATAAGTTTCAATCACACATTATTGAAGTTAAAAGTATGAACAATAACCATGCCTTTACTATTTTAATTGATTCAAAGGCTAGTCATAGCTATATAGATCCCAAGGTAGTGGAAAGATTGCAATTGCCAAGAAGCAAGCATGGGAAATCTTGGTTGGTGCAGCTGGCTACAGGAACTGAGAGAAAGGTTATTGAGTTGATTAAATCATGTCCAGTAGGAATGAATGGACTAAGTACCAAGGAATATTTGAATATCCAGAGGATCAAAATTGTCTAATCGGTATGGACTGGTTGGACTGATCCAGAGGATCAAAATTGTGCTAAAAAATAAAAGTGTTCATAATCACTTCAAAACAAACATGTGCATAGGCCTCGTCGTTTTGAACCCAACACAACTTGAATGGGCTCAAACAGACGTCGTATGAGAAAGATATCATGTTATGTCCATTTTTCCAAAGAGGCAAAAGTTTTGCTAACTGTGCAGTTCATATACTGCTGATGTGGCAAATGACTCTATAAGACGTACAACTGTACAATGAGGTGGCATATGTGTTGGCATGCTGACTGGGAAGATGATGGTTGACAGGTGGATGAATCATATTTTGACATGTGGCATATTACTGGGCTAATGGTATGGTGCCACATGTCCCAGTTGTGGGCTACCACATGACACCCCTCTATTGGTTTGTAGTGGAAAAAGTTTGGACTCCATAGGAGTCAAACCCGCGACCTTCGGGCTTGGGGAAGAGTTTTGGCAGGGTCGGGCTACCAACCCAGCCACGGTAGTTCTTAACACCTAATGTTCGAATTAATTATTTAAACTTTCTTTAAAGTAATTTCTGCGGAGTAAAGGGATGGGGCCTAGCCCCAACCCTCGACGATTTCACCATACCATGTAACCTTTACATATGCCCCTTCGCTATAATGTTTGGCGCGCGGGAGTTTTGTTGTATAGTTTTGTTTGGCATGCATGGTTTCTATGGGTATAGCTCCCAGTTCTAAACACTTCGCCATGCAACCATACTTTTAACACTTGGCACACATGCACATGTATTGCCATATTACCGTTGCAATAATAGTTGGTGTGTGGTTCACTCTAGCCTAGCCCCCGATCATATGTGTTAGCCATACGACCACTCCTTTATACTTGGCACGAGGGGTTAACACTTCAATGGGTAGCATGGCACGCACCCACCATTTGTCAGCACGACATTCAAGCATGCAAGTGGGCCCGGTTTAGGTGCTAAGATGTGGCCACATGCCCTCCCATGCGACCAACACCTCTTCCCAAGGGGGCGCTAATCTCTGTAACTGTTCGACAATTTTCTTTGTTTTGTAGGATGCATATGTGTGTTGGGTTTTAGGCCCAGTAACGTTGCAGGAGCCAGGTTGGTCATTCATTGGTGCATTTTGGCGAGCAGGTACAACAAGCTTGAAGGGGAAAACTTCCAAGAAGTGTAACTTCTTCATGTTTTGGCCAAACAGGTGTCGAAAAAGCCCAACTAGGGTTTTTTGGACATTCTAAAGCCATTGGAGCCATCTATTTTGTATTCTAAGCATTGTAAGAGCAATTTTTAAGCATAATGAAAATGATCCAAGGAAATATGGACCAAGAGATGTATCCCAAGAGGGGTGAACTCCTTTATCATTTGTTGTGTTATGTGTTCATTTTTGATGGTTGTTATCTGTCTGATATGTTGCTCATGCTTAAGTAAAAATCACTGATTTTATGTGTTAGTAACTTGATCCAATTACCGAAACACATACCTTTAACACACTTGCAATTTAAAGAGATAAGTCTTCTTCATTTTTAAGATCTATTGGAAGCATATTCATTCCATTTTGAGATCAATTGGTATCAGAGATTTGGTTTTTGAAGGCTTGATTGTTTGCAATTTGTTTTTGTTTTTTGATGCTTACAAGGTTTAAGCTCACAAGAGGACAAGGTCAACTTATAGAGACAAGTTCTCAATTGTCAAGAAGGAGAACTATCAAATCACCTCAAGTTTCAAGGATATTTTCACCAAGTATGTCTCATGAGTACAACCATGGAACTCTTCCTTCAGAGGAGGAAAAATTCAAGAAAGATTTTTATGATATGACTGAGATGGTCAAAATTTTGTTTGATGAAAGGAATGCAAGATTGCAAGGTGAAATCTCCAACTCTCCAAATGGCAATGGAGACAATGGTGATAAAAATCCAAAGGGAAATGGAGGGAGTGGTGATTCTCCACCTCCTTCACCTCCATATTCCACCTCTTCCACCATTTCACAACCACCTCCAAATTCTCCAAAAGAATATGGTAAAACTCCTTTACAAACCCCTTTACTAACACTTGATATTAAGTTTGAATTGCCAATGTACAATCGAGAGGTAAATGATGATAAATTAGATAACTAGATTCATCATATTGAAGTGTATTTTAGGATACAAAGAATCAAAGATGATGAAACTAAGATTCAATTTGCTTCTTTAAGATTGGACAGTGCAACACTCATTTGGTGGGAAGCCAAAACTCAAGAGGACATGGAGAAACATGATAAAGTTTTATCCTCTTGGAATGATTTTATTGTTGCAATTAAAAGGCAATTTTATCCATTAGCATACATGAAGAAATCTATTATGGATTGGAAAAACTTTAGGCAAGCCAAAGGGAAAGATGTGCAAAGTTTCACTCAAGAATTTAGGAGAGGAGCTTTGGTTTTCGGTGTAGATTTGTCTTCACAAGATACTTTTCTCAAATACATTAGAGATTTGCATAGCTACTTAAGGCATAAAATACTTATGTTTAACCCTTCAAATATAGATGAAGTATGTGTGCAAGATACTCATTTACAGGCAAGAGGAAGGAATGAACCTCAAGAGGGAAACAATAAGTTTTTTAATGGAGAAAAGGGAAAGAGGAAGTTTGAAGGAAATGGAAAGAAAAAATCTTTAGTCAAGAAAGAGAGGGAGAAAATCTCTTGTAAACATTGTTCAAAGGAAGGCCATGATGAAGACCATTGTTGGAAACTTCATCCTGAAAAGAGACTATTACGAGGGAAAAACTCTCTATGGCCAAGGGTAAACCACAAAATATAGGTATGACTTCAGAACTCAACTCAATTCCAACATATACTATATAAACTAATGTTCAAGACAAGAAAGAGGCCTACTTGATCCAATGTTTGATGACGTTCCACCGTTGAGCACTTTGACCCAAAGCTTTATACCTGCAATAAGTTCTTAAGAAATGAGCAGAGAAAGTATATAGTGATGATATAAAGGGGTTAGCACATTAGATAGAATAATCCATTAATAAACATTACAAACATGCCCAAGGATAATAGTCATGTATTTGCAAGATACCAATAGGACATGAAAGGAGTATTTCTATTAATAATTGATCAGCAGAAGTGACAACATTACAAACTTTTGTGTCGGCACGGTTCAAAACCAAGAAACCGAGTTCCTTCTAATTAGGCCTCCACC
Organism: Picea glauca; assembly: GCA_000966675.3. Taxonomy (NCBI): domain Eukaryota; kingdom Viridiplantae; phylum Streptophyta; class Pinopsida; order Pinales; family Pinaceae; genus Picea; species Picea glauca. The sequence continues at coordinate 389,150 of JZKD02S2084378.1, forward strand.
ACTTCAATCCTCAACCAAAGGAAAGCTCATAGAAGAGAATCAATGAGGTTTTCGCAACAATAAGGAAAGAGCTTGGGGGCTGAACACTGTGTTCAGACTTGAGGGATAAAGGGATGCAGAATCAATATGAAGTAATTTCTCCATAGTAACTTTTCTCTCAAAGTTGAATGCTTTCTCTTCCTTTTCCATAGCTCGAAATTGTTCTTTTATAGCCTTCAGAATGCAATTGAAGGGTCAAGTTAGAACGTTTCCAGTATGTGGAAGGCCAAGGATCAAAGATCTTTTGTTGTGACATAGAAACCCGACCTCATTTTGTATTTTTTGGCACAAATCCCAATGTACATGGGCTGTAGTGGAGCATATAGCGTATACACATCTTGCATAGCTGATAGGGAGCGTATATGTGGAAAAATGTATACTTTTGGCTCTGGATTCATCAAAAAGGGATGACAAGTCTACATAGGGAAATAGAAAAAGGCCCTCTATGCAAGATAACAATGGTGAGACAAATATCGCTATAACAGATGGCCCCTAATGTGTGAGTTCAGAGGAGTATTTGCGATGGATGAAATACATTATAAATAACCCAGGAGTGGAGTGGTAGAGAACCATCTGGATGAACTCAATTTCTTATTACATTATGTACTGACTTTGCATACATGGCTACCAAGAATACAATGCAGATCCATGTGGAAAATATACCAAACAAGTGTTCATGGCCATTAATAGGCAAATATGAATGTAGTTATATGCCAAAATATGTCATAGTCATGAACAAGGCCCAGTGAAACCAGTCTCAAAATCAATCTGAAGATATATGTATACCATGACATACAATCTAATCTCCCATGATCACTAAAGTCGAACAAGTGTTGGTCAAATGAAAGAGAAGCAATAGCTCAAGAAAGCTGGGGCCACACAGTTATGTCTTCAAATATTCTACACAATCCGCCAAGGTGCAAGTCTACATCATGTGAAAAAAGGAGTTGAGTTTGAACATGATGAGACATCGTTTGATTACCGGTCATTGAGGTATACCGTTAACAAACGCGAGACAACCTACCAATAATGAAAGTAGGTATCAAGACATAGAGTACATTTCTACAAGTGCAAATAAAAGAGTTGGTGTCGAACACTTGAGAAATCCATTGATTAGGAGACATTGATGTATTCCCATTTGTTAATGGCGAGAGAGCCTACCACTAATGATTGCAAGCCTCAAGGCACTCATGAAACTCTAGGTCTCATATCCAGAATAAATGAGCTGAAGTCGATGGACAGAGACTCGCTGAAAGGAGAACATTAAGGCATCTCTCATCAGTCATCACGAGGAACAAATCAGGAGCTTCATGATTTGGTGGAGATCAGACGAAGAACATATTCACAAACCAACGACCCTGTTCATCTTTCACATGTACCAAGTACAAGCGGTACATGAAAAAGACCCTCTGAATAGCAGTCAATGATGAAAATTGCTGATAAAGGGGAGGAAACCACCAATAAGGGTAATGGAAACCAAGACACTTCATGAATCCCAAAGTGTGAATATATGTCTTGCCATCGAACACAAGGGAAAACACCCAGTAAACCACCAATGATGAAGTGTCGATTGTTGGGTTCAAGGTGACATACCAATGATGAAGTGTCGATTTATGGGTTCAAGGTGACATACCAATGATGAAAGTAGGTCCAGGGTGCATAATAATACCATAATATTATGTGATTCTGAGAGAAACTGAGGGTATGGATGACATGCAAAGTCAATATTTCTGAGGAGTGGCTGACACAGGTTGATAGAATTCCTTTGAAAAAGAGCATGAGACATGGTGGACTCTGGCAGGATGGACTCAATGATGTGACTATTAGATGCAGGAGGCATCAATAATTCTCTCTATAGGGACTAGAAGAGTAACCAGTCAGTAGAGAAAACTCTGTAACTAGATCAGCTTCCTAAGGCCATGCTAAACCCAAAATTATGATGACGCAAGAACTTGATAAATTTGTGCTCTGTTCAAAGGCGACACGACTGCTACCAATTACAATATAGTATTCCCTTCCCACCCATATTTTTTTGTTTTTTCATAACAAATGAATGCTATGATACAAAGGAGGGAACAAGTGTCGCAAGTAAGCAAAACTAGTTCCAGTAGTGGAACGTACCTATGCTCAATGTAGGGGAGTGCGTGCAGGAGATTGACACTCGGGGTGATGTTCCCTCCAGGGTATAGGGTGTCAAATTGCGAAGGATATAAACAAGGCTCTTCTTGGTTGAGGATGAAAAAACTGCTTAGGCAACGGTTTATAATGCAAAGCGAGAACTGGCTAAAGGCTCAATACTGCAAGCGAGGGCATGAGATGCAATCGCAACTTAATGCAAAAAATGTCCTTTTTATGTCTTTTAGTCTATTTGGTGTGAAAAAGGGGTAAACTTGTGCCAAATAGACGTATTTTCAAATCCAATTTACGAGTGTGAAAAAGACAAGTTCACTCGATGATCTTTTCTATTTTTGATAACGAGTCGGAAAAGAGCTTAACTAGACTCATGACCTTTCAAATCCAATTTTAATGAGTGTGAAAGGGACAAATCACTCGACAATATTTTCAGTTTAGGCAACGGTTTATAATGCAAAGTGAGAACTGGATAAAGGCTCAATACTGCAAGCGAGGGCATGAGATGCAATCACAACTTAATGCCAAAAAATGTCCTTTTTAATGTATTTTAGTCTATTTGGTGTGAAAAAGGGGTAAACTTGTGCCAAATAGACGTCTTTTCAAATCCAATTTACGAGTGTGAAAAAGACAAGTTCACTCGATGATCTTTTCTATTTTTGATAACGAGTCGGAAAAGAGCTTAACTAGACTCATGACCTTTCAAATACAATTTTAATGAGTGTGAAAGGGACAAATCACTCAAAAATATTTTCGGTTTAGGCAACGGTTTATAATGAAAAGCGAGAACTGGCTATAGGCTCAATACTGCAAGCGAGGGCATGAGATGTAATCACAACTTAATGCCAAAAAAGTCCTTTTTTATGTCTTTTAGTCTATTTGGTGTGAAAAAGGGGTAAACTTGTGCCAAATAGACATCTTTTCAGATCCAATTTATGAGTGTGAAAAAAACAAGTTCACTCGATGATCTTTTCTATTTTTGATAATGAGTCGGAAAAGAGCTTAACTAGACTCATGACCTTTCAAATCCAATTATAATGAGTGTGAAAGGGACAAATCACTTGACAATATTTTCGGTTTTTTAGACGAGTCAGAAAAGATCTTAATTAAGACTCATTTTTGGGAGTTCGTGGGAAATGAGGCCGCATGTGTATGAATGAGAAATGAGGTTCATCATAAAGTGATGTATCGAATTATAATGGATTCTTGATCCTAAGGAAAAAACTCGACATGGACACCAAATGAAAAAGAGGATCTAACTAGGGTACCCATGTTTGGTAAGTCTCTACCATTTGTTAATGACATTACTTATAGCAGATGGAGGGTTATGTGTCGCAATAAATGGGTTTGTATCTAAGGCATAAAAAACAGTATTCAGAGGATAATGCGAAATGCACGATGGAATAAATACCTATCCTATATGCTAGCTTATGAAAATACCTGCCTGAGGAGATGAACAATCAACCATGATGTTGAAATCTGCAAGAAAACTGAGTCAAAACTACAAAACTAGCTTAAAACCATTCTTGAATTAGTCCATTAGGTTAAAAAATGGCATGAAACTATATAAAGTGGGTAAAAATAACTTATAAATAGTAATAAAATAAAAAAATATTGTATCATTTTGATTTTTACCCAAATAGTGCAATTTGGACCAAAAATACCTCCAGGATTAAAACGAAGATTGCAGGGGCATCGGGAAACGAAATTACACACCATCTGGATGAGGCAATTCTTCATCTCATCCTCTTCAAATTCAGTGGATTATATTTTTGAATTAGGCTCCCATTTTTTAATTTTTTAGGGCGCAAATTAGGATTTTCGGTATAAGTGGGTTTCCTTGTGTAAGTCGCGTGTACGACTAGGTATATGCCCCTGTGTTAACCATAGGGAGTGTGTATTTATCCCTACACGCGGTTGTGGGCAAGTAATCCATGTATATGTACACAATTGGAAAAAAAGAGGGGTTCTTAACTCAAAAATCGATTTGTTTCTTGCAGGATGGTTTTGGAATGGAGAGAGTGAGAGAATGAGGGGGTAGATGTAGCTGTGGATCAGGATCTGGTGGCTCAAGAGGCTTTAAAAATATGTGGCTTATACAAGTTTTGGGCTCTCAAAGGAATGAGGGCCTAGGTGAGGTTGTTGGAAATGTTGGTGGGTTATTGGGATCCTGATAGTGATAGCTCTATCCTTGATGGACAACCGTTAAGGATCGAAGTAGAGGACATCTACTTCGTTATTGGTCTATCATGCCGAGGATAGGTTGTGGAACTCAAGTCATACAAAGAAAGGAGTGGGATGAAGGTCGAGGAGTATATCTAAGACCACTGTGTACCAGGGAGTCCCATAGTGGGAAGTTAAATCCCCATCCGAGAAATCAGTGACCTTAGTTTGAAGATAATTGTGCTTGTTCCTACCAGGATTATAGGTTTAGCCTCATTGAATCAAGCATAGATATCACTTATGTTTTATGCAGTGGAGTGTGCGATATGCACTATCTATGATTGGTGTACCTCACTGCTGACCAATATGAAAGGTCAGTTGAAGAGTGCAAATAGGGGGGGAAACAAAATTTAGGGTTTGCCTCTATTCTTTGCAGCTTCTTTTTCGAGTGGGTTCCAGGTCTGGGACCTAGAGTGGAGATCCTTCCTAGGGGACAATGTGATCCAACTATGGAGGGATGGATCGAAGTCATGAAATGATCAAAATCTGGACCAGGGGTCAAAATTTAGCTCAAAAATCAAAGTTCTCGGAATTGCCTCAAAACGAACGGGTGCGTAGCCCTCATCATCATGAACCCAACGCAACTCATTTGGGTTCAAACGAACGTCAGATGAGAGAGATATCACGATTTGTTCAAATCGCCAAACAGGTAAAACAAATGTGCTGACTTTACAGTCCGTACAGTCCGTATGGATGCTGACGTGGCAGAGTTCGTACGATGACATGGCAGTTGATGATGTGGCAATCGTTGATTGACAATTGGACGAGTGATATTGTGACATGTGGTAGTTTTTGGTTGGTTGTACAGTGCCACGTGGCCCAGTCATGGGCTGCCACATGGCACCCTGTTATTGGTAATGGTTGTTGGTTTTAAAAGTTTATGGGGTCCATGGGGATCGAACCTCGAACCTCCTCTCCTGTGTAAAGCCTTTGCAAAGTCTGCACTACCAACGTACCACACTTTGATTCTTGTTATATATATGATTTAATATATATTAAAGTTTGAGTTGTTTAATGGTTGGCACGGGGGTCCGGGCTGGGGCTTAGCCCCAACCCCCAGTCGCATAAACCCTACCATATGACCATAGAAAAGCACGTGTGGATTTTGGATTTGGTATTACAAACAGAGTCAACCCCAGTTTCATGTGTTTTAACATATGACCACCATGTAAAATGCCTGCGGGAGTTGGATTTGTTTTTTCAAACTATTTCCCACCAACCATTCACCCGACACTTGGCGTTTTTTCATTGGTTTAAAATCTTAACCGTTTTTATATGAGCACGTGGTCACATGGTGACCCTTATGACCATGACCTTGGCGATTAGGGGATGGGCGCGCCCTAACCGTCCTACATTTTCGCCCATTTTTTGGTTAAGCACTGGTGCTAGGTTTTAGCATGATTTTGAGCATGTGTGCTAGGTTGGGCACACAGAGGTGTGTTTTGGCGAACCAGAGACAACAAGCTTGAAGGAAGAGAATGGCAGGAGGCCTATCTTCTTCATTTTCTGGTCAAATGAGGTGCCAAAAAATCCCAGCTAGGGGTTTTTGGATGTTCTGAATCCATTAACACTATTTTCAAAGGCATTTGAAGACTTATTTTTCAAGTTTTTAACCATTAAAGTTTTAGAGAACTCCAGGGAGCTTGAAGCCCTCATTGTTTGAGGTCATGCTCAGATGAGCACAAGTCTATTTTCTGTGATTGAATAATAATTTTTGGCTAATTATTATGCTCTGAACACTTTGGGATAGGTTTCAGATCCATTTGAGGACTTTTACAGGTGTTTTTTGCACAAAGAAGCTCAGGGAAGCTTAAGGCCACATGTAGAAGAGGTCATGCCTGGATGAGCCATGATCCGTTTTCAGAGTTTTATTAGTCATTTTTGGAGTTTTTATGTATTATGAACCCAATGGTACAGTAAACATTTCCATTGGAGTTGAGCAACAGCTTGTAAAAGAATATTTAACAAATTAATCCCAAAGAGCCAAGTCCATTGATGGAGGCTCAAGGAGATGTAGCCCAGAGAGGGGTAAACTCCTTTATCATCTTGTTTATGTTGTGAGTTTGATGGTTTATTTGCCGCAAGTTATGTTTCTGTGTATTTATTTAAAATGCATATTTAACCATTTTAAAGGAACATTTCCTCACACATGAACATTTAAAAGAAGATGCATAAACTTGGCACATAATCTATCTTGCATATTTTAACACATGGAGCAAGGTCCTATAAAATTTATTTTAATGAAGTAGAGGGTGCTTGCATAGCATAACAAGTCATCCCACTATTTTCAGATCATGAAATGACAGGGGGGAGGTCCGGTGTTGACACCCTACAACGATGATTTTTTCTTCTTGTGGCGGAGACAAATCATTTCTTTGGACAACTATCCCTATGCGGGGATCGATTTTAGAGGAGACCCAAATATGCCTCTTCCACCAGGGGCCTCTTATGGCACCATAGGTAAAAAGTTACATATTTCATTTTTTTATATTTTTGTATTTAAGGAACAAAAGTACTTTTGAATGGTGTTTGAATATTAACTAGATACATGTGTAATTGCATATGTGGGTCCACGATGGCCAGAGGGATTCCTTCGATATAGATGGAGGAACTAGGGAGATGAGGCGGTGGGAGGAGAAGTGGAGAGGGTCCTACAAAACATGTAGGGTAACCTATCTCATTTGACACAGAGGATTCCTATGGTTCAGGTGGAGGATCTACCTGAAGCCATGCAACGACAGGTGGTTGGTGTACCTAGAGCATGGGTATGACTCTTCTGGTATCTTGCAAATGCCATGGTTTTCTATCATGATGCACATCCGGAGCCACATGCATAGATGTCTTGGGATATGTATATCGGTTGTATATGTATTTTGAGGGTTTTAGCCTTAATTTTTGTAATATAAACACCATATTTTTGAAATATATAAAAAGGGATCTTCGACTTTACTTATATCTTATAATGTGTACATTGAGTTAATGGTTTTCTTTTCTTTATTGATGTGACAAATGGAAATCTAAAACATAATTAGTGTAGGCATTAGATACATGATTAAAACTCCTAGGAATTTGATAATATGTAATAAAATCAAATTGTCATTCTAAAATATGTACCCGTAGGAATCAATGGAGTAATGTAGGATCATGCATGTGGTAACGACCGTTCAAATGACATACTACTAACTGGGAATCCAAGCGAACTTCTAAAGAGAAAATACCATGCGAGATAACATCACACAAAAGTTCTATGATGACGCTATATTCAACCACGTTATTCATGGATGGCCCTAGGCATGAGCCACCTGAAGATACCAGCAGACCCTCGGGTGAGTAAACCACCCAAGCGATGGAAGCCAAGTTCCGTGTATGACAAATGGCTCCGTCTGTGAATCCTAGGTAGACCGAAGACTCTGTTGACATCTTCCAACAAAGGGAAAATGCAATAAGCAAGCTAAAGATAAAAGAAAAAGAAAAAGAGATGTATATACACTAAATTTACATTAGTATACAAAGAGTTCCACCCAATCCCGATGCTCAAGTGTAGTACCTTTTCAAGTAGAGCCCATTTCTGGGCTCGACCAAATTATTCCCTTCATAATATTCCAACTCATAGGCTCCTTTTTCTAAGACCCGTTGCACTATATAAGGACCATGCCACATGGGTTTAAACTTTCCTGCCCCTAGTGGTTCCTTGGCTTGATCATACAAGATGACCAAGTCACCCTCAACATACAATTGGGGACATACAGACTTGTCGTACTGAATCTTAACACATTTCTTGTTTGCCTTGATAGTCGTAAAGGTGTTCGACACTGCTCGTCAAGACTCTCTAGGTGCACAAGGCATCGCTCTAAATCCGAAGTGTCAGGTAGGATCTCAACTTCCAACTTGAGAGAAGGAATTTTGCCTTCAATGGGAAGGATCGACTCCACACCGTGCACTAACTAAAAAGGAGAAAAACCGGTGGCAGTCTTAACCGAGGTTTAGTATGCCCAAAGCGCGAGATATAGCATGATGTGCCAATTGGAGTTATTCCGACTGACAGTTTTTTGCAAGATGGTCTTGAGAGACTTGTCGACGACTTCTACTTGTCCATTTTCTTGGTGGTAATAAGGGAATGAATGAACATGTCTAAATCCTAGATTAGATGCTAGTTCTACCATCATTTCATTTTGAAAGTGACTGCCATGATCAGTGACAATCTCACTCAGGATATCAAACCAGGCGATAATTTGATTGAACACGAAGAAGGCTGCAGTCTTCCCATCAGATTTTATAGTAGGCATGGCCTCGGCCCACTTAATGAAGTAGTCGACAACCACGCTAATATGTTGGTGACCCCCAGTCGAAGTTGGGTTACAATCGACGAAATCTACCCCCCACTTAGTGAAGGGAACAACGATAATGACTGGGTGAAGAGGGGTTGGATTTGAGCGCATTTTCTGAGTGAACACTTGGCAAGGGTGACACTTCTTAACCTATACGATAAAATCTTTAAAGATAGTGGGCCAGAAATAATCGGCTCGCAGGATTTTTTGGGCTGTCGCAAGCTCGAATAGGTGACCACCACAAGCCCCTTTGTGGCAATTGTTTAGGATGGAATCAACATCCTCATGAGTTAAGAAACTACTCAAGATATTATCTATTCCTCGGTGATATAAAGTGTCGCCAATGATGGTATACTTTTTGGCTTGATATCTAACACGCCGTCGATCAGCTCCCGAGAGATGCTGAGTGAACTTCAAGGTTTGAAGATATAAAACAATGTCTCCATACCAAGGGTTAGACGACAAGACAAGGAGAATGTGTTCATCTACAAATGAATTGACATGGATAACATCCTCATCCAATCGTGGAAAATCAGATATTAACTCCACAAAAACTAGTGATTTCTTGGATTTGGCCGAAGCAAAGTCGAGATCAAATTATTGTAGGATGACAATCCATTTATTATATTTCCTGCCTATGATACGCCTGGTGAGGATGTATTGAACCAAATTGACATCAACAACCACAGTAGTTTTGCAAAGCAATATATAGTGATGTAAACATTGGACTGCATGAACGAAAACCAAAGCTAGCTTTTCAACATGAGAGTAATTAAGCTCGGGACCGACTAGATTTCGACTAAGATAGTGGATGATGTGCTCATGGATCTCATCATCCTCTTGAACTAGAACCATACCAATTGTCTCAGCAGACACAAAAATATACAACAAGTAATCTCTACTGTAATCAGGGGATTTCAGTAGAGGGGTCGATACTAAGGTTTTCTTCAAAGTGTCGAAAGACTCCAGGGCTCGCTCATCCCAGATAAAAGGAGTGTCTTTCTTCCAGAGGTGCATGAAAACCTTAGTGATATTGGTACAGTTCACTATGAAATGATGTAGAAAGTTAGCTTTCCCCTGTAAACCTTGAAGTTTTGTAATTGTGCACGGGGGAGGCATCTGAAGTATTGCCTCAAACTTAAGAGGATCTACCATGATCCCGGTATCAGAAACTAAAAATACTAAGAGACGACTAGACTTAATGCAAAAGATGCATTTATGAGAGTTTAACCAGATTCTATTGTAACGACATCTTTCAAAAACTAGCCGAAGGTGTATAACATGATCCACTATCTTGTGAGAGTGAGGAGAAATATCATCAAGGTAGGCTTCGACTATGTGCTTGAGATCATGAAAAGTGAAAGTCATGGCATGTTGGAAGGTTGCTCCAATGTTTTTAAGGCCGAAATGCATTTTCCAATATGAAAAAGTACCCCAAGGACATATAAATGTTGTCTTGTGTTGGTCCTTAGGTTTGATCTGGATTTGGTTATATCCTGAAAATCCGTCCATAAAAGAAAATATCTGGCTTCCTGCACACTTATCGAGAATATGATCAATGAAAGGTGTGGGGAAGTTATCTTTAGGACATGCCTTGTTCAGGTCATGAAAGTCCATACACACATGAATGGTTCCTTGCTTTTTATTCATGGGAATAGGGTTGGATACCCATTCAGTCAGGGGAATCAGGTAGATGAAGCCAAAATTAAGTAGCTTCTCCACCTCTGTCTTAATAGCAGGGACCTTCCTAGTATTTACATCTCTAAGACATTGTCGAACGAGTTTAACATCCAGATAAGTCCTAATCTCATCTTCAACAATACGAGGGTCGATCCTTGGAATCTCTTCGTATGACCAAGCAAATACATATCGAATTTCTTTGAAGAGTTTGGTGTAGATCAAAATTCTTCTGGAAAACAATATGCACCTATATTTACGTTCTCAATATTGCCAGGGGTATGAGATATATCGATCGAGACGGTAGGAGAAATACTTGCCAATTTCCTTCAACGTAAATGGCCTATGTATCAAGTGGAACTACGACGTGACCGACTATCTCACTAAAGCTAGAACAAAAATCATCTTGCTCAATTCTTTTGAGACTTGGGAGAAAATAAGATTGATGATGCATATCATCCCAAGGTCTCTTGGAACCATTCATGGCTTCTAGGATGGCTTCGTCCGAAGGAAAAATCTCATCTAGACAGTTGTGCAAGAATGATGACAAGGTGGTCCATATAGGCCTAAGAACATGATCCTCCTCTTCCGTCGACGGGGTAATAGGATCAGGATCGACAAAAGAGTCTAGAACAACTTGATACACAATCTCCACTGTCGATAGTGGCATAGCCATGCCAGTGTGCAAATTTCCTTCACCCGATGAAGTTAGAGAAGGTAGGGTCCATGGATCACTAAAATAGGAAGTGTGAAAAGGTATGGACCTCCCAGTTGAAGCAGGCCTACTAGAAATGGCGTAAATGTGGTGAATCAGTGCTGAGAAGTCAAAGATACCCATGAGGGAAGAATACATTCTGACGCCAATATTCTCAGTTGCCGGCTGAGAATTGTCGATCACAGGGATCGACGACCCAATAGATGCTTTAGGACTAGAGTACGCAAAGGATAACTGGTCGATAATCACAATCTCCCCTTGATGAGGAAAACAAAGTATACGGAAAATGGACGATATGACAACAACCATAACATAGGTCCAATTGCCACCTAGTAACAGATTATAATTGAGAGGCGCATCAAATACCTCTAATTCAACCTCTACCGTCTTCCCACCTAACTTGACTGGAAAGGAGGGGAGAATACCATGAGGGTCAAAGGAATGACCGTTAAATGCAGTCAACATGTTCGATGACTTGGAAAGGGTCGGAGAACCGAGAGCTTTCCAACAGACCAGGGACATCATGCAAGTGGCAACACCTTCATCAACGACTGCTCATTTGATAGTATACTTGGAATATTGCACGTTTATTTGGAAAGCCACATGGTAGGGTAAGCGAGGCTTCACATCCATGACATCAAACTTGATTAGTTTCGAGCCACTAGGCTCTAGAGCTCCTAAGGGAGAGAGAAAGACATTCCTCTATGATGGACATGTCTGGAGTACCTCCAAATCCAACATCGCACAAGGTGTTTGGCCCAGATCCTCAACAATGGAGTGGTTCTGGGTGGCTCTAGCATTAGGATTGTGGGTAGAGTGCTTAAGTACTCCTTTCAGAATATGAGGCCGTGTCTCTGGTTTCTCAATCCGTAAGTTCGTCCCCAGAGGGGGAGGAGGAGATTCTAGGATGATACTAGATTTTGAAGAGCTATAATCTCGATAACAATTGGGTACATTGGTTTCTGCATCGACCATATTGATACAAACATGGTCGCCACCTTATGATGGTGGTTTTTGGCTTCCACCGGGTGCATTTCTGGCGTTTGAAGAGTTCGAGGCTATGTGCTGATTGTGTGGGAATGGATTTGTTAGCACAACGGGTGGTAGATTTAAAAGTCTCGCGGCCTCCGCGAGTTTGGGGCATAAATGTGTAAGGTGGTCATCAGTACAAAGTTTACAAGGAAACTTCACCTTACATTTCTCTTTCTTTCCCTCTCCAACATTATCATTTTGCTTCCCATTATTCTCTTTGTCCTTGGGTTTGTTACCATTTTTTCCACCCTTACGGTTGTTTCAACCTTTCCTTTTATTCTCATCTGGATACTGGTCACCATTTGGGTTTTTTGACGATTGCACAGAATGTACATCCGTCGACTGTGTGGGTTTGGAGGATCCTGACAAAGCTGACCCTCCGATAGACTTCATTGCCAAGTCCGTAGGCTTTACATTGGTGGAACCTACGATTCCATTGGCATGAGGTCTAAGATTCTATATATGATCGTGACTTGGCCGCGGTGCATCTGGAAGAAGGTGATATAACATCCCAGACTGAACATATATTAAATCTGATTGCTGGGCTCTGAAGATGGCTTCTTCCTCGCTAAAGACCTCAGAAGTAGCAATGTCCTTTGAGATAGGAGCGTGAAAGGAATTTAGGAACCATTCTATAAGAAAGGATGGGGGTATAAGAGTCTTAATCAACCATTTGTGCCTATGCCATTCCTGGATATGGTCTGAGATGTGAGTGGCGGTACCCTAGCGTAGAGTAGACAAACTTTCTAGGCCAACATCCTAATGAATGGGTAGTTGAAAGGGGTTGAAAAAGGCTAGCACCAATTGATGAAATGACCCATATGTCCCCCTACATAGCTCAATGTACCATTGTGATGAAACTCCAATGAGAGTGCATTGAAACAATCATAATCTAATAGAATCATGGTTTAGATAATTTGATGAGCACCAAAGGTGAAAAGTAGTGATGTGATCACCAGGGTCCTTGCCATTCTTACCTTCAAACTTTGGAATGTCTAACAAAAGTTTGGTAGGGACAGGGGGCCATGTGGGATCATGACTCACCGGGTCATTCATTAATTTAGACAAGTCTGGCAGATTAAGCGTGGCCAGAAAGGGAAGACGGGGTTGCGACACCTGGCCCCATCCTCCCACGAAAGATTGTGTGTTAGGAACTACGTTCCATCCAGGGTTCTGGTGAGGACCAAAACATTGTTCGGAATTGTAATTCCCTCTTCTAGGATGATTCGTATAAGATGGATTGGGCATCATCCCAGCAAGAATGTTCTGATAAGGGTTATGAAAGTTTCCCTCAACCGGATTAGATTCGAGCTGGTGGTTATGAAAATTGCCCCCAACTGGATTGGATCCGACTTGAGGGTTTCCCAAAGTGTAAGACTGACCTCCTCTAGGTGGGAACCTGGAGGATTGAAGTGGATTCGTCATGCCAAAAATATTGGTTGGAATTGACACTAAGGAGATAGGGATATAGGGCGAAACTTGTCTGCCAACTGGGTTGTTCCATCTAGTTGTAGAAGGATTGGATCCAGGGTTATGAAAAGGGACACTTCCTACATTAGGATTCACTTGGGGAATATGAGAACCACCAAATGGGATAGGAGTGTAAGGAGGTGTAGTGCCCCCAAGTCCAAAGCTAGCATTAGGGCCAACAACTGGGATGGAAGTTGAAAACTGCGACGTGAATTTAGGCATACCATAAGAAAATGGACTTGAATCCATAGGGATGGAATGCACATTGTAACCTGAAGAGTGTCCTAAACCCCCAAAAGGGTTTGAGGCAAGAGATGAAGCATTAAATACATGCCGAGCCGTAGAACCAGTATAAGCCTCCGGTCCTACAAATGTAGTGGCTACAGGGGTTGAAGGGGTGCCATTAATTATAGTGGATATGGGAGTCAAAGAACTCCCAATGTTTTGAAGACTGGACTAAGTACTCATCCTTGTGGAACCACAAGTCTAAAAGGTGGATGTGTGTGTACCATGCCTGATAACTCTATGCCTTTTAGAAGGAAAGAACTCGAAAACCGGTGGTAATTGTAAAAATCGACGAGACTGGTGAGGAAGCTGGTCCGACTCCACAATGACTTATGACTCTAAAAAATAAAAATATATCCTAATGCCAACTAGTAGTCAAAGATCATAGAAAAAATTCAAATGACCAATATGCATGCAAACAGGGTAAAGTGGCTGAGTGGCCTCCCTTGCTAAAGAAGGTATGTCTCGTCCAAGAGCGACCTGAGACTCCCCACTAAATTTTGGAGGTAACAAAATCATTTATAGGGGCCCTCGTGGTCTTAACAACCAGTCAATAAGATCCCCTCGAAGAGGTAATCCTTCATAAAGGCTGTGTGTTGTCCGACCCTTATCTGACCCAGGGTACAAGAAGAATAACCCCTACAATTAACCTATGAGATACCTAATTCAAGCAACTAATAAACCACTATATAACCGATGCGCAAGCGAGTAGTCGTAAGTCCAAATCACCGTATGGGTAGGGTAGAAAATCTTGAAACCTTGAAAAAATTGCCTCTCATAAAGGTATGGGTACTAGCAAGATCCCCAAATACAGATAAATCCACAAAAATATCTCTGGAGCTAGGTGAGTATCCAGGGGTTTTCCCTTCAACTAACTTCACATGACCTCGTGATTAACTCCGGTGTGAGTGGAGCCTCCTGATATTACCAATTATACAATGGACTTCTAAACTCCCTGTCTCAGACACATATGTTGATTTAATTTCCTTGGAGAAGTTTACTCACAAAATCCTATTCCAAGGCACTAAATCCTAGACTAGTTTGTGCACCCTAAAAATTAAAATTGTGACTAATCAATTTTAGTTTAAGCGTAAATTTTATTGGCCGTGATTACTCAAAAAGGTATGGAAGTGAAACTCATGATGTTATGACTCTGCAAGAAAATGGCTATGAATATAGTGCAAAATCTCTCTTTAACTTTTCAATGAATGATATGCTAATAAAAACAGTGCAATTTTCAATTTCAACTCTGCAATTCAGAAGTAAAATTTAATCTTTCACTAAATGAACTAAGCTAATGATAAAGACTCAAAGAAAAAAATGTTGACAAATGCAAAATGCCTATTTTTTTGTATTTTCAATATATTAAAGAGAAAATGCATGGACTATAAAGCAACTTGATATATAAATTCTACTATGTATAAATGAAATAACTCAAGTAGAATACCAAGCAACCATGCGAACAACCCAGGGTTCAAGGAAAACAAGGATGAATGAGGTCAACGAATGCTCCCTGCACAACCCGCAGGTCGGAAGGTCCATGTTGACACAGGATATTTCCTTTACCATGGCCCGAAGAATTCAAAGTGGCTCTTCTATTTCCCTATCGAAAAATCTGCACCCACAAAAAACTCTCATGGGATCCTCTCTTTACACTTGGGAGATCGGACTCCGCAACTTCGCGAATCCAGTGGTCGAGCATTAGACTCTCGAATACCCGAATCCTGATACAGTCAACACTGACCTTTCCTCTTTCCTTTCAGGATTTTTCCTATCACAATTTCGGCGATCGCGATGTTGAGGAACTTGTCTCTCCGACTCCCGAACCCCGATTTGTCGAAACTCTGATACATGCACGAGTTTGACTTTTCAATGCCACTTCACCTCATCGACACTTTGGACATCGCAGTATCGCGAATCCTAATGTGATGAGTTTGGGACTTCACCCCAAACTCCGAAATGGTCAACGGAGGTTGACTCCGTGTTAGCAGCAGGCCACCTGTTCGCCTCACTGGCTCCTTTGATTCCACACCGTTCTCTTGGCCTTCGGGATATCGCGTTTCATGATTTCGCGATTCCTGTTGCCAAGTTTACGGGACTTCCACCCATGAAAACCCGATACAAGTATCCGTGTATAAATCCAACGACCCTTATGGCTCGGATCTATGGTCCTGCCCCTCCTGAGCTTAGAACCTTTTGACGCTTTCTCCGTAACTCACTTGCTCCTCTGTGAGATATGATGGCTCATGGGATTTCACGAATCCTCCTCAGAGAATTTCGACCGTCCGTTCCTCCTTGGTGATTTTCTATGAATAACCAACTGTTCCTTCAAAAACTTGTCCACCTGCGGCTCAAACTTATGACGCCTTCTTAACTCTTCCAGGTACAACTTTTGTGCAACCCTTTCAGCGGTTATAGGGCTCTATCTTTCCTGAGATTCCTTGTAACTCCGAGTCTCAGAAAAGACTCTTGCACACACTCCTTGCGACAATATTTCAAACACGTCCAAGTGTTGAAATCCTTCGATTTTGCGCACACCTACAACAACAGTCTTTCAATGCTTCACTTAGGTCCACAACCCTGAGACTTCACTTGGCCTGCATACTCCTTGCATGGCTCCTGTGCCTAACTGCACTTCTGATTGAACGAGAACAAAAGCTACCCTATCTGAACCCTTTGTCAACGCACTCTTGTGGACACTTCAACTGCACTCCTTGCAGAAACCCTTGTTTAGATAGAGAAAAAATTGAAACTCATTCCTACTTCCTTTCAGACTTCAGACTCAAAACATGAAATCATATACACAACATATAAACAAAATGTATAACAGGAAGAAAACATTCATGAGCATATCATTCAACATCAAAACATAGAGAACAAACACAAAACCATGAATTTGAATCAACCTCTTTCTATTAATCCAAATATCTGTACATGGGTGTTCTTACACAACTCTCTGCATGCTCTTGCTCTCTTCCTCTGATTATGTTACAATACACAATGAGGGTGTCTATATCCCGTTTCCCTCTTATGCTCTAAAGCTATCTAATCTAGAATTGAATTCTATCTACTTGCATTAACTACTATAAATGCCTTCTACCTACTAAGGATGAGAGCGAATTTCTCAAGGTCCGTTTACATTTTACAAGTGCGCTCCTTCTTAATGACTTCATTTAAGATCGCGCAACAACTTCAAGGTGATTTCAAAATTTATGCTGGGTGCTTTTCCAGCTGTCCGACTATCTCCAAGCTGGCTCGCTTGATGTTGGTGATGCTCCTGCATCATACTCCCTCTCTTGAAACTATTCATGGGCTCGTGTCCATGAGCTCGCGCACGGTCTGTCCATGCTTCTGTATCTCTGCTTCACTCTCCCAGCTGGCATATTCAATTGGATGGTTTTTCCATTTGACCAGATACTCAAAGTATTACTTTCGTCTGGTCTTCTTGCTCACTCTTTTATCCAGTATGCACTCCATCTGTGGCTTATCTGCAACTGGCATCTGCTTTGTCCACTGGATCACTGGTTGCTCATTTCCAGTCCCTGTTCCCTCAGCCTTATATGGGTACAAATATGAGATATTGAATATCGGAGAAATTCCGATCCCATCGGGTAATTCAATATCATAAGCATTCGCCCCAAATTTCCTCAAGACCTTACATGGTCTGATTTTCTTCATCTTCAGCTTATTATATGTTCCTCTCGGGAACCTTTCCTTCCTTAAATGTGCTAGAATAAAGTCACCAACCTCAAACTGAAGTTGTCTCCTGTGCTGATCTTCTCTGCGCTTATATTCCTGACTTGAATTCTGCAAACGCTCCTTCACTTGGCTGTGAAGTTCCTTCATCGCTTCTGCGAATTCTTCTGCACTAGCACTCCTAGTTGTATTCTATTTTGAATCCCTCAATTTAGAAATTCCTCTTGGATGCATGCCATAGACAACCTGAAATGGACTCTTCCCTGTGATCCTATTAATCGAATCATTATAAGAAAACTCTGCCTGTGGTAATATGTTGTCCCACTGGCTGTGGTGTTCTGTCACCAAGCTTCTCAACAAGTCTCCCAGACTTCTGTTCACCATTTCTGTCTGTCCATCCGTCTCAAGATGATAAGATGAACTAAATGACAAGTTAGTTCCCAACTTCTTCCATAAGGTCCTCCAAAAGTGCCCTATGAATTTTGTATCTCGATCTAATACTATACTCCTTGGTAAGCCATGAAGTCGAATGACTTCTTTGAAAAACAGATTCGCAATGTGAGTTGCGTCACTGGTCTTCTAACATGGAATGAAGTGTGCCATCTTGGAAAATCTATCCACCACCACAAAGATTGAATCACAACCTCTTTGTGTTCTTGGCAACCCCAAAACAAAATCCATGCTAATTACATCCCACGACCTCTCTGGTATGGGAAATGGTTGATAAAATCCTGCATTCTGCTTCCTTCCCTTCGAATGATGGAAAATTTTGCATTTGTCCACAAATCTCTTAACATCTGCTCGCATTCCTAGCAAAAAATATGACTCATTCAACTTTGCAAATGTCTTGTTGTGACCAAAGTGCCCTGCCAATCCTCCACTGTGCTTCTCCTTCAACAAGTTCTCCCTCATGGAGCATTTTGGAATACACAGTTGATTACCTCTAAACAGTAACCCTTCCTGGATCATGTATTCTATCCATTGGCTTTTATCTCTGAGAATTGGATTCTCAGCTGCTTCATACGCTTCTTTAAAATCCTAATCATCTGTGTACATGTCCCTAAAATCATCAAAACCCAACGTTTTGACTATGAATTCCTGCAACAACAAACACTTCCTGCTCAAAGCATCAACAACTTTGTTAGCAGTACCAGAAATATGTTTAATTACAAAAGTGAAATTATGCATATACTCAACCCATTTAACATGTCTCTGATTCAACTTTTCCTGTTGAGTCACAAATTGCAGTGCATGATTGTCACTGTATAAGACAAACTCCTTTGGGATCAAGTAATGTCTCCATTTCTTCAATGCCTGAATGATAGCATAAAACTCCTTATCATATGTGGGGTACTTCACTTTCGCTTCATTCAACTTCTCGCTGAAATATTCTATCGGCCTGTCTTCCTGACTCAAGACTGCCCTGATTGCAAACCCACTTGCATCACATTTCACTTGAAATGTTTTTCAGAAATCTGGCAACACCAAAACCGGTTGTTCCGTGATCTTCCTCTTCAACAAATTAAAACTCTTTTCAGCCTCTTCTGTCCAGTGAAAAGACTTGTGTATTTTTTTCACTGTATCCATCATCGCTGTACTAATTCCACTGAAATTCTTGATGAACTTTCGATAGAAACTAGCCAATCCGTAAAAAATTCTCACCTCAAAAATATTCTTCGGTGATGGCTAATTCTTGATCACTTCCACCTTATCTGGATCCATCCTCAACTCATCTGCAGAAATAACAAATCCCAAGTAAATGATCTCCATCTTCATGAATGAGGATTTCTTCATGTTTATTAATAGCTTCTCCTATTGTAATCTCTACATCACTGTAGCCAAATGCTTCAGATGCTCTGCCACTGTTTTACTGAAAACCAATATGTCATCCAAATACACAATGACAAATTTTTCGATGAATTCCCTCAGGACTTCGTTCATCAATCTCATGAAGGTACTCAGGACATTTGTTAATCTAAATGACATAACAAGCCATTCATACAACCCTTCGTTGGTTTTGAATGTTGTCTTCCATTCATCACCTTCTCTCATGCATATCTGGTGATAACCACTTTTCAAATCAATCTTTGAAAAATACTTTGCTCCACTCAAGCAATCCATCCGATCATCCATCCTTGGCAATGGAAATCTGTACCTGATGGTTATCTTGTTGATCTCCCTCAAGTCAGTACACATCCTCCAGCCTCTGTCTTTCTTTGGACTGAGTACTGTTGTAACAACACATGGACTCAAGCTCTCCCTGACCAAAGCTTTGTCCAACAACTCCTTGACTTGCCTTTTAACCTCTTCATTCTCTTGCGGTGTCAATCTGTATGCGACTTTGTTTGGAAAACTGGCTCCTGGTATGAGATCAATATGATGACTCACACTTCTAATCGGTGGCAACGAATGAGGTAATTCGTCCACTACTATGTCAGCGAACTCTTCCAGCAGTTCCTGAACTTCTTTTGGTAAATCATCCACTCTCGTGCTGGTCAAAACAATTCTAGGCTTTCTGACCACTATGAATTGCAGTTCTTCCTTCTTCTTAACCTCTGTAAGAAGTTCTTTCCCACTCATGAGAAGTACAGTGTTGCTTACTCCCGGATTCACCTCCTTATCCTTGATTGGAAGCAACATGTGAGTCCCCCCATTCTTCTCTAGGGTGTATGTGTTCATTCTCCCATCATGAATCACATTCCTGTCATATTGCCATGGTCTACCCAACAATAGATGACAAACATTCATAGGAATGACATCACATAATATCTTATCATTATATCCTCCTATCTTAAATTCAACTAAACATTGTTTAGTGACAGTTACCTGATGTCCTTTATGTATCCACAAAACTCTATATGGGCTTGGATGATCAATCGTCTCCAGCTCTAGCTTCTCTACCATCTCCGTAGAAATGAGATTATCTATGCTACCACTGTCTACAATGACCTTTCATACCCTGTCCTTGGTCTTGCAAGCAGTCCTGAAAAGTCTGGTCCTTTGGGATGAACTCTCCACCTCCTTTTCTGGTGTCAAAAGGACTTTTCGCATCATCAACGATCTTCTGCCTTCATCGTCTTCTGCCACAACATCCTGCCTCTGTGCCTCGGTGATGTGAGATTCTCCACCTTATTTCTTCTTATCTGGACACTCGTAAGACATGTGCCCATTCTTTCCACATGTGAAGCATGTGATTACTCCATCTCTTCCTCTTCCTCTACCTCTAGTACCAGGAAAAGTGTTATTGTCAGCATAATCTCCTCTCTGCTCAGTATGATACCCTCACTGTGAGGTTCCACCTTTCTCAGTTCGAGTCTGAGGTTTCTTCCAGTCCTCTTTGGGCTTCTGATATTTTTCCTAAGTAACTGATTTGCCTCTGGACTGACTTCTGCCTTAGCCTCTCTGACCTTGCTTTCGACTTAGCTTCTCTTCCGCTTTCAGAGCTATCTGATAAGCATTTTCACCGTTCAGATGGTTACCATGCTCATCTCATCCTTGATATCATATCTCAGGCCATTCATGTATCTGGAAACTTTTTCATCATCGATCTCCCGATGACCTGCCCTAATGTTCAGCCTGTAGAATTCTTCAGTGTATTCTTTCACTGACATCATCTTCTATCTCAGGTTCTGCATCCTCCTGAACAGAGTAATTTGGTAATCTCTAGGGATGAATTTCACCTTCATCTTCACAATCATTCTATCCCAGCTCTTGATTTTTTGGTTTCCCTTGCAGCGTCTATCAACTTGTAGTTCATCCCACCACAATGCTGCATGTCCCTTCAATCTTGTGACAACATACTTGACTTTCTTTTCCTCTTCGACATCTTCATAGTCGAAGTATGTGTCTAGAGCTCTAATCTAGTCTAGAAGCTCCTTTTCTTCAAGATTTCCCTCATAAACTAGAATTTCCATCTTTGCTCTTACACCCATTCTTGCAATAGCTCTGATCAAATGTTCATTTGATGCATCTTCAACTGCAACTTCTTCTTCACGTTCAACCTCAATTTCACTCTCGGAATCACTGAGATCCCCGACACTGACTGTGTGTCTTTGTGCTGTATCCATGTCTTTGAGTCTAGCTCGTAGATCACACATCTCTCTCTCCATGGCTAGATCAGTCATCTGCCTGCCTCTTGCTCTCAACATTTCCCTATCCTCTGGTGGATTGGGTGTTTTCCAGTCCCTTCTCCTTGGCAGCATGGTGAATTCTCTTTCTTCTCTGCTATAGAAAGCAAAGAACCTTTCTGCTCTCTGATACCAAACTTGATGTCGACGAATGCTCCCTGCACAACCCACAGGTCAGAAGGTCCATGTCGACACAGGATCTTTCCTTTATCACTTCCCGAAGAACTCAAAGCGGCTCTTCTATTTCCCTATCGGGAAATATGCACCCACAACAAACTCTCACAGGATCCCCTCTTTACACTTGGGAGATTGAACTCCGCAACTTCGTGAATCTAGTGGTCGGGCGTTAGACTCTCGAATCCCCAAATCTCGATACAGTCAACGCTGACCTTTCCTCTTTCCTTTTAGGATTTTCCTTATCACGATTAAGGCGATCGCGATGTCGAGGAACTTGTCTCTTCGACTCTTGAACCCCGATTTGCTGAAACTCTGATACACGTGCAAGTTTGAATTTTCAACGCCAGTTCACCTCATCGACACTTCGGAATTTGCGGTATCGCGAATCCTAATGTGATGAGTTCGAGAGTTCACCCCACGAAACTCTGAAATGGTCAACGGAGGTTGAATCCATGTCTGCAGCACGCCACCTGTTCGCCTCACTGGCTCTTTTGATTCTGCACTGTTCTCTTGGCCTTCGGGATATCGCATTTCATGATTTCGCGATTCCTGTTGCCAATTTTACGGTACTTCCACCCACGAAAACCCGATACAAGTATCCGCGTATAAATCTGACGACCCTTATGGATTGGATCTATGGTCCTGCCCCTCTTGAGCTTAGAACCTTTTGACGCTTTCGCCGTAACTCACTTGCTCCTCCGTGAGATCTGATGGCTCATCTTGCACGCACTCCTTGCGGAAATATTTCAAACACGTCCAAGTGTTGAAATCCTTCGACCCTGCGCACACCTGCAACAACAGTCTTTCAATTCTTCACTTAGGCCCACAACCCCGAGACTTCACTTGGCCTGCACACTCCTTGCACAGATCCCGTGCCTAACTGTAATTCTGAATGAACGAGAACAAAATCTACCCTATCTGAACCCTTTGTCAACACACTCCTTGCAGACACTTCAACTGCACTCCTTGCAGGAACCCTTGTTCAGATAGAGAAACAATTGAAACTCATTCCTACTTCCTTTTAGACTTCAGACTCAAAACATGAAATCATATACACAACATACAAAGAAAATGTATAACAGGAAGCAAACATTCATGAGAATATCATTCAACATCAATACACATAGAACAAACACAAAACCATGAATTTGAATCAACCTCTTTCTATTAATCCAAATATCTATACATGGGTGTTCTTACATAACTCTCTGCATGCTCTTTCTCTCTTCCTCTGATTATGTTACAATACACAATGAGGGTGTCTATATCCTGTTTCCCTCTTGCGCTCTAAAGCTATCTAATCTAAAATTGAATTCTATCTACTTGCATTAACTACTATAAATTCCTTCTACCTACTAAGGACGAGAGCGAATTGCTCAAGGTCCGTTTACATTTTACAAGTGCGCTCCTTCTTAATGACTTCATTTAAGATCACACAACAACTTCAAGGTGATTTCAAAATTTATGCTGGGTGCTTTTCTAGCTGTCTGACTATCTCTGCGCTGGCTCGCTTGATGTTGGCGATGCTCCTGCATCAATGAAAAACAAAGAGAAAGACTATGCCAAAAAATTCAACTCCCTATAGGTTTCATGTTAACCTATAGAAACTCAACAGGCACTATAGGGTCCTAAGAAGGCTCAACAATCCTCAAAACTCACCCAACAATCACTAAACCAAGAAAAAAAGCAAAGGGAAGTGGCATACACGACTGTTCAGGAGAATAGGGCGTATATGCGCATCCTGAAGTAAGAAAGAAAGTGTGTATACGTGACTGTCTGGGAAAAAGGAGAGTATATGATTTAAAACAAGGCCAGGCAAAAGCAAGAAGGATGAAAACTCATACCCAGAGTGAACAGAATCTGCCAAGCAGTGATATGACAAGAAACACAAAGGAAAAAGAGCAATGCACGAAGAAAAAGTACTTCAACCCTTAGAAGGAAGATCTCTCCCCAGTGGAGTTGCCAATATTGTTACAAGGGAAAAACTCTATATGGCCAAGGGTAAACCACAACAGATAGGTATGATTGTAGAAATCAACTCAATTCCAACATATACTATATAAACTAATGTGCAAGACAAGAAAGAGGGCTACCTCGATCCAATGTTTGATGATGTTCCACTATTGAGAACTTCAACCCAAAGCTTTATACCTAGAATAAGTTCTTAACAAACGAGTAGAGCAAGTATATATTGATGATATAAAGGGGTTAGCACATTACATAGCATAATCCATTAATAAACATTACAAACACGCCCATGGATAATAATCATGTATTTGCAAGATACCAATAGGATGGGAAATGAGTATTTCTATTAATAATTGATCAACATAAGTGACAACATTATAGACTTCTGTGTCGACACGGTTCGAAACCAGGAAACCAAGTTCCTTCCAACTGGGCCTCCACCACTTCAATCCTCCACCAAAGGAAAGATCATAAAAGAGAGTCAATGAGGTTCTCTCAATAATAAGGAAAGAGCTTGGGGGCTGAACACTATGTTAAGACTTGAGGGATAAAGGGATGCAGACTCAATATGAAGTAATTTCTTCATAGTAACTTTGCTCTCAAAGTTGAATTCTTTCTCTTCCTTTCCCATAGCTCAAAATTGTGCTTTTATAGCCTTTAGAATGCAATTGAAGGGCCGAGTCAGAATGTTTCCAGTATGTGGAAGGCCAAGGATCATAGATCTTCTGTCGTGACATGGAAACCTGACCTCATTTTTTATTTTATGGCACAAATCCCAATGTACATGGGCTGTAGTGGAGCAACCAGCGTATATGCATCTGTCATAGCTGATAGGGAGCGTATATGTGGAAAAATGTATACTTTTGGCTCTGGATTCATCAAAAAGGGATGACAAGTTTGCATAAGGAAATGGAAAAAGGCCCTCTGTGCAAGATAGCAATGGTGAGGCAAATCTCGCTATAACAGAGACCCAAAAAGTTCAACAACAAAGAGAAATCAAACATTGCTACAACTGTACAAGAAGATTTAGGATCTGATTCAGAAGATGAAACAAAAATCACATCCATGGGTTTACAAGGTAAGAATTCTGTTGCAAGTACTAGTTCTTCAAATTCTGCCATCAATGAAACTCAACATGAAAAAGAAAGGATAGAGATTTTCCACATAAGGGTAATTTCAAAACATACCAAGATAGATACTCTTTTTGATATGGGATCACAATAAAAACTTATTTTTGAAGACATTGTCAAGAAACTAGATTTGGAAACTACTCCTCATCCTAAACCATACCCTCTAGGGTGGATATGTGACAATCCCAAATTTCATGTGACAAGAAGATGTAAACTCAGATTTTCCATTATTGCAAACTATATAGATGAGGTAGAGCTTGATGTTATTTCTTTGGATAGTTGTGGTCTTGTGTTTGGAATCCCATACTTATATGATAGAAGAGCCATTTTCCATAGTCATGAGAACAAGTATCATTTGTTTAAAAATGGTGTTGAGTACATTGTTAGAGCACATACAGAGAAGATGAGTTTGTCACTTACAAATGCTAGACAAATGAAAAGACTAGTCAATTCTAGTAAGAACCTTGTACTTTTGACGACTAAACCCAAATACAATGATGAAGAACAAGTTCTAAAAGGATGTGATACAAATTTATAATATGATTTGTATGAGGTTGTTAATGAAAATGTTGATATGTTTCAGGAACCAAGGGGATTGCCTCCTAAAAGGGGTATCCAACAAGAGATTCTATTGCAACAAAGAGGTCCTCTTCCAAACATTGACATGTGCAGGATGTCAATCATGGAGAATGTTGAAATCAAAAAACAAGCCCAAGAGTTTCTTGACAAAGGGGTCATCAAATCAATAACTTCTCCATGCAGGTCACCAAATGGATTGGTACCAAAGAAAGATTGTATGTGGCATACGTGGGTAGATTTCATAGCCTTGAACAAGACTACATATATGATTGCTGAAGGAGAAATATGGAAGAAATCTTTGAAAGAAAAGCAATCTCCATTGCATGCCTTGACAATTTATGTTTTCCACTTGGTGATAAGGTATAAGAAAGACTTTTATGATAAAGTCGTTGATATGATTACTAGGCCTATTGTTAGTGCTTTAGTTATTTACAAGCATAATATTACCATGCATGAGAGCTATTTGGAACAACATGCTTTAGATGCTAATGGAAAACATGTTTATGCAACTTTATGTCGTGCTAACCAAGTTGAGGAATTGGATTCCTATGTGCATGGTAAAATTTTGTATCTTGGCAACCTATGTTTTTCATAGGGTGAAAGTGTCAACAAGATAAGGGAAGCACATTCTTCTCATGTTGCTGGCCATTTTGGTATGGACAAGATGGTGGATAGATTGCAAAGAAAGCATCCTAAGTTTTGGGATGAGCATCTACATTACTTTCATCATGTTTATAACCAGACCAAGAAGTTCATTGAACCAATTTAGTTTGTGCAGCAAACCGTTCAAGAACAATTGAGAAAGAGCCAAGCCAAGTACACAACAAGGCATGACAAATTTCCTATTGGTCTCAAAGGAACCAATCCAAGCAAGGATGGAAGTATTGAGATTGTAAAGGTGGGGGAATTGTACCCTCATCTATAGTTTGAGTAAAAGTAGTCTTTTGGAGGTCTAAAAGCTTCCCAATGGGGAGGTGTGATCCAGAGGATCAAAATTGTGCTAAAAAATCAAAGTGTTTGGAATCAATTCAAAATGGAAATGTACGTAGGCCTCATCGTTACAAACCCAACGCAAATTGAACGGGCTCAAACAAACATTGTATGAGCAAGATATCACATTCTGTCCATTTTGCCAAACATGCAAAATTTTTGTTGACTGTGCAGTCCGTATAGTGCTGACGTGGCAGCTAACCATACATGCCATATGAATGTATAGTGATGTGGCAGATACGTTGGCATGCTAACTGGGCAAATGATGGCTGACAGGTGGATGAATCATATTTTGACACGTGGCATATTATTGGGCTAATGGTATGGTGCCATGTGGCCCAGTCATGGGCTACCACGTGGCACCCCTCCGTTGGTTTGTAGTGGAAAAATTTTGGAATCCACAGGAGTCGAACCCATGACCTCTGGGCATGGGGAAGAGTTTTGGCAGGGCCAGGCTACCAACCTGCTCATGGTAGTTCTTAACACCTAATCTTTGAATTAATTATTTAAACTTTCTTTAAAGTAATTTCCGCGGAATAAAGGGCTGGGGCCTATCCCCAGCCCCCGATGCTTTCACCATACCATGTAACCTTTACATATGCCCCTTCACTATAATTTTTGGTGTGCGAGAGTTTTGTTATATGGTTTTGTTTGGCACGCGAGGTTTCTATGGGTATAGCTCCCGTTTCTAAACACTCTGCCATGCGACCATACTTTTAACACTTGGCGCAAACACACATGTCTTTCCATATAACTGCTGCAATAATCGTTGACACGTGGTTCACTCTAACCTAGCCCCCGATCATATGTGTTTTCCATATGACCACTCCTTTAGACTTGGCACGAGGGGTTAACACTTCAATGGGCAGCGTGCCATGCGCTTTCCATTTGTCAACACGACATTCACGCATGCAAACGGGCCCGATTTAGGAGTTGGGATGTGGCCACATGCCCCCCATGCAACCAAAACCTCCACCCAAGGGGGATCTAATATCGATAACTATTATACAGTTTTCCCTATTTTGTGGGATGCACACGTGTGCTATGTTTTAGGCCTAGTAACGCTGCGGGAGTCAGGTGGGTCATTCATATGTGCGTTTTGGAGAGCATGTACAACAAGATTGAAGGGGAAAAATTTCAGTAAGTGTAACTTCTTCAATGCCATATTAGACTGTCATAAGAAGGAATTCACTTGCTTGGACGAGGAAAGAAATCAAAGAGCAGTCTAAGGAATTTCCAGGGTAGTAACTATCCCAGAAATATCAGCAATGCAACTGAAGAAGTGTTACAGGAAAGGCTGCAAAATATTTGCAACCCATATGGAGGAAGCATCTAAGGGCAAGGTGCCAAATTTGGATGATCATGCAACCCTGGAATATTTTGAAGATGTGTTCAAGGAGGTACTAGGACTACCCTTAAAGAGAGATATTGATTTCTCTATAAATTTAATTCCTGGAGCAACTCCAGTATCAAGAACTCCTTACATAATGAGTACACCACATTTGAAGGAGTTGCAAATGCAACTTGAAGAGATTATGAAGAAGGGGTATATACACCCAAGTGTGTCACCTTGTGGCGCTCCAGTCTTGTTTGTAAAGAAGAAAGATGGAACATTGATATTGTGCATTCATTTCAGACAGTTGAACAACGTGACTATAAAGAACAAGTACCCTCTACCAAGGATTGATGATCTCTTCGATTAGTTGAAGGATGAAAGGATATTTTCAAAGATATATCTCAGGTTAGGATACCATCAGGTAAGGATTAAAGAGGAATACATCAGGAAGACTACCTTCAAGACAAGGTATGGTCATTATGAGTTCACAATGCTTCCATTTGGGTTATCAAATGCACCAACTGTTTTCATGTGCTTAATGAATGGTGTTTTCTGAGAATATTTAGACAAGTTTGTCATTGTATTTTTGGATGACATCCTTGTATATTCCAGGATAGAGGAAGAGCAAGAGAAACACTTGAGGATGGTGTTACTGGTTCTAAGAGAGCATCAATTGTATGCCAATTTGAGCAAGTGCTCATTTTATCAAAACATAATTCACTATTTAGGGCATATCATATCTGAAGAAGGGATAGTAGTGGACCCCGAAAATATTGAAGCCATTAAAGGGTGGAAAGACGTAAGAATGTGAAAAATTCAGATCCTTCATGGGTCTAGCTGTCTACTACAGAAGGTTCATTGAAGGGTTTTTGAGAATAGCTCATCCCATCACTTCCTTGCAAAGGAAGAGGAAGAAGTTTCAATGGACAAAAAAATGTGAAATGAGCTCCCAACAATTGAAGTAGTTGTTAACCAATTCTCTGATTCTATGGATTGCTGATCTGAATGAAGATTTTGTGGTTTGCACAGATGCATGCAAAGAAGGACTTGGAGGATTCCTTAGTCAGAACGGATTTGTGATATGTTTCGAGTTCAGAAAATTGAAAGAGCATGAAAGGATCTATGCCACTCATGATTTGGAGTTGGCATCCATAGTGCATGCTTTGAAGAAGTGGAGGAACTACCACATGGGAAAGAGGTTTGAGTTGAGGACAAAGCATAACAGTCTGAAGTATTTGTTTGATCAACCTACACTGAATGCCATGAAGAGTAGATGGTTGGAATTCCTCTGTGAATATGACTTTGATATTAAGCACATCAAAGAAATGGAGAACAAAGTGGATGATGCACTCAATAGGAGAGTGCATGGACTACATGCTACAACCATTAGCATGTATCAAAATGATGTTAAAGGCAGAATTTTGGAAGCCACAAAAGCATATTTGTAGTACATGGAGATGGTAACATAGTTACAACAAGGCAAGATGCTACAGAAAGTTGAAGATTATATATTGGAAGATGATGGGATACTCCAGTATAGGAACATAATTTATGTACCCAGTTCTCATGAATTGAGGAGTATGATCTTGAAAGAGATGCATAATGTACCTTATGTTGGGCACCCTGGATACCAGAAAACAATGTCAACAATCAAGAGCCATTACCATTGTCCAGGTATGAAGAAAGAAATTGAAGAGTACATTTCCAAATGTATGGAGTGTCAAAGGGTCAAAGTTGAGCATAGACATCCAGCTGGGTTGCTACAACCATTAACCATCCCTAAGTGGAAGTGGGAAGTGGTGACAATGGATTTCAACACATGATTACCTAGAACAAACAAACAACATGATTCCATCATGGTGGTGGTAGATAAGCTCACGAAGGCCACCCATTTTATCCCATTGAAGTCTACTCACAAGGAAACTAACGTTGCTGATATTTATATGAGGGAAGTAGTATGATTGCATGTATTCTCAAGACAATTGTGTCTGAAAGAGACCCAAAGTTTACCTAGAAAGTTTTGGAGAGGATTATTCAAGGGGTTCCAAATGAACCTAAACTTCAACACAACATATCATCCTGAGTCAGATGGACAAAAAAAAGAGTGAATCAAGTGATAGAGGATATGCTAAGGATGTACGTGATGGACAAACCATATAAATGGGAAGATTATCTACACTTGGTAGAATTTTCCTACAACAATGGGTATCAAGCATCACTAAAGATGAGGCTGTTTGAAGCACTTTATGGAAGAAAGTGCAACACCCCATTAAGCTGGGACAAACCAGCTGATAGGGAAGTGGTTGGGCCAGAGTTGCTCAGGGAAATGGAAGAGAAATTGTTAAAGATAAAGCATAATTTGAAGGCTTCCCAAGACATGAAGAAAAGATATGCAAACAAAGGCAGAACCCATAAGGAGTTTAAAGTGGGTGATCATGTTTTCCTAAAGGTGAAAGCCAACAAAATTTCCCTAAAGCTGGGAAGTTGTTCCAAGTTGGAAACCAAATATTGTGGACCGTTTGAAATCCTAGAAAGGATTGGATGAATAGCTTACATGCTTGCATTACCTGCATCCATGACTATTCATAATGTATTTCATGTATTATTTCTCAAGAAGTATATACATGATGCTAATCATGTGATTGATTGGAATGTGGTTTAGGTGGAGCAAGAAGGCACTTTAAAAGTGAAGCGAGTGCACATACTAGAATGGAAGAGCAATCAACTCCATAATCAAGTCATAAAACTTGTAAAGGTTCAGTCGACTTGGTACGGTCCCGAGGATGCAACATGGGAGCATGAAGATGCTATGCGGGCAGAGTAACCACACATTTTTGAATATTTTGGAAATCTTTCTATTGTTGTGTAAATAAGTTTCACTGAGGGTAGTGAAAAAATAAGGGGAGGGGATTGTAACACCCCAAGGCCGAGCCCCTGCTGAATTGTAATTATGTTTATAGGTTGGTGAGCCAAGTGTTTATAAGATATAAGACTTATGTGTTTATTAGGTCAGAGAACCCAGATGCTAAGGCTAATAAGTCTGATTTTGTATATGTAAATACTCAAATCATTAATACAATTACATCACTGCGTGTAGACCGACCACGAAGAAAGAGTTATGGGGGACTAAGATCCACTAGGTAGGGAAAGGGAAGGGGATAAGTGTCTAGGATTCGAGGCTAAGATAGAGTGCTTACCTCTAAAGGAATAATATTATATTATTATTTCCTAGAGGCTAAGGTTTGACATAACATATGTTTTCCTAAGTTCCCGGGGAAAGGGAACGAGTGTTAAGTGGAGCTCATGCAACTTTAGGAAGACATGTGTCAACCTGGGCGCATGTAGTTTTTAGGTGGGAAATTCATCTCGTTGGGGGTTCCCGCACCATTCTCATGATCTTCGCCACTCTTGCAAGTTTTCCATACTCCCCACTAATGCACACACTGAGATATAGAGAGCCTTGACGTAGCCATCCATTGCCTCCATTGTCGATCTCTGCAACTTATGAAGCCCACACACCCGTGTTATGAAGCTAACCATTTTTCCTGTGAAGCACAACATGATTGTGTAGTGTCTGCGCCATATCGTGCTTGCTACCCATGTTTTCTCTAGACCGGTGTGGCTTGCTATCATTACCAGAGCCCATACCCAATTTTTGCTGTGGTGGTTACCTGTTGGAATTAGGAGCTAGATAGAAGAGGCATATTGTTAGGCATGTGAGCAAATCTCTCCAGGTGAGAGAGTGTGCCGATGAAGTGTTAAGGTCCTAACCCGCACATAGGTAGATCAATATATTCAGATGTAATAAAGGTCAATATTAATAAGGCCTTTCAATAAAATAGAATAAGGCGGATGTAAGAATACCTAATAGAAGCTT
>JZKD02S2084378.1:431216-446373 GCA_000966675.3 Picea glauca
CTGATGAATTTTTTTATGTATCATTAATTGATCCAGGTGGATATTGGTGGCCACCCACCTATTCCAACTGGCTCCTCTAGACAATTTTTAGTTTAACACATTCTTCTATAATTATTTGTAATTGTGGCTTATACACTTTCGATGTTGTCTGAATCCCTACACAACTTCCAAGTGGATATTGGTGGCCACCCACCTAATTCAACTGTCTTATTTTGGAAGTTTTCATGTCAGTACATCTTTCTGTACTTCCAGGGATTTTTTGTGGCCCTAAACAATGTTTTTTTTTCTTTCCATAGTCAAATTGTAGACATAGTCAAATTTTGATGGCATAATGTGTATTTCTCAAAATTACATTTCCAACATGCTATCACGCGCTTAAAACATAGGTCATATGCAAAATTTACGGCACCAAGAAGTTGAGGTACCAACTTACCCATCGAGGCCCACATAATGTTTGGTGTTTCATCTCCTAGGGTTAGGATTTTGGATGTCTAGGGTTTTGACATTCATGAGTAATGTTAAAAAGGTCTCTGGAGCCTCATTGTGATCATTCTTCTTAGACGAATGGGAGTAGAAACCACATCTCTTGTCAGAGATAGCTACCACCATTCGAGCAAGTTGTTTTCAGTTCTACAGTTTTACAGTTTCAACCTATTTTATTTATTCAATAGAAGTTCTTGTTCACTGGATATCTATTGCTGTTCTATATATCTCTGTGTTATTGTATTCAATCTGTTATTTATTTCATTCTACTGATAAATACAGATCAATGGTATTAGAGAGGTTTTCTCTTGATTTATTTTTCTTCGTGCATGTCCCCAACAAGATCTGGGTATAACAATTTGGGACTCGAAACAATCGAGCCTTTGCAAGATTGACCACACTGAGCTCGACCACAAATCATGGGGAATGAGAAGAAAGATGATGGAGTAGGAGATCATTTTAAACTATTTCTCTAGGAATCCCTTGCACGACAAAGGAAAGAAATGATGGACACGTTTGCACAGATCCTTTGGTGGCTGCCCACATGAGACACATCTTCATCAAACGGCCATGCAATCCCTTTCAAGGTACAAGTAAATTTTGATATTCCATTATTTGAAAGACCGATAGATGTAGATGTTGTAGATAAATGGCTGAATTATATCGAAGGGTATTTTTCGTTCCATAATTGTTTTCGATAGGGAAAATATTACTTTTTCACTCCTTAAGGCCGTCCCACATGTTAAGGACTGGTGGGATACTTACTCTCAGCAAAGGGAGATAGAGGAATTTGCAATATTTTCGGTCGCCCCCACATGGGATTCCTTCAGGGATGCCATTAAAGAACAATACTACTCTATTGGAAGCTACAAGGACCAATACATAAGATGGACCATCCTACGTCAGGAAAGGGACCAAACATTACCGAATTTCACCAATATTTTACATACCCCGAGCACCAAATTGGGTATCAAATACTGTGAACAACATTTGGTACTCAAATACCACAACTATTTTCATAGATACATTCAAACATAAATGTATTTTATGGAAATCATATCATTGGGTATGAATTATAGATATGATGTCAAGATCGAGCAAAAAATTAAGCAGAAGAGGAAAGAGTTTGGATTTGCAAAATCCTCACAGCCGAAGAAGGGAAAAGGCTGCCCCAACCCACAAAACAAATGAAAGAGAAAATATGGCCACTCTCAGGACAACCAGTCCAAGACACAACACAAGAAGGGTAATGAGAATTTGAAGAAGGACACGGTAAAGTGGTGTGAATATCATAAAATCCCTTGTCACAACACCAAAGAATGTCACTCCAAGAAGTCACTAGTGGCCGAGTTGAAAGCTTCTGAGTTCGAGACATATTTTGACTCCGAATCATATCCACAAGGAGGGAAGCAAATTATTTTTGCCAAACCCAACACCACTATGTCTACCACCAAAGTCCAACTAGGCAAACCAAAAGAACTAGAGGAAGGGGAATGCCTCTTTCACTCACAAATGTGGGTAAAGGGGGATCCGCTTCATTTCATTGTCGATAGTGGTAGTCATAAGAACCTGATCTCACCAGAGGTCGTCAAGCAGCTGGACCTATCAATGACACCACACCTGCAACCCTACACCATCAGTTGGCTTCACCAAGGAAGAGATCTACGCGTTAGCCAATAGTTCCATCTTCCCTACGACATCAAACCCTTCAAAGATGAGGTATTGTGTGATATTTCTCCCCTTGAAGTTTGTGATGTTATTTTAGGACATCCATATTTCTAGAAGTGACATGTTGTGTATGAGTCTAGACCCCATAGTGTTATTATTACTTTGGGTAGACAATTGTACATGATACCAGAGGTAGCGACACCTATAAATATTTTCCACCATAGTGTATGGTAGGTGGACCTCCTCCTACCATATTTTCCACCATTGTTGGACACCTTGGAGATTGCATAACAATTGACACCAACACAACTCAACCCTAACTATATGGAACGAGCATCCACTGATCAAATAGTGGACACATAGGTCAAGGGCACTCGCTAACAGAGGATCCAACTTTATTAGGTTGTCAAGGTAGGGAAGCTCTTGCACCAAGGAAAGTGGCTCAACCAGAGCCAAATTCAACATAAATTTTCTCACCTGATGGGGGCAATCAAAGCAATGGAGACCATTTCTTCCTAAGGGGGGAGGACCGATCCAGGTAAATATTGGTGGCCACCCACCTATTCCAACTGGCTCCTCTTAACAGTTTTTAGTTCAACACGTTCTTTTGTAATTCTTTGTAATTATGGGTTCTACACTTATGGGGTTGTATGAAGCCCTACACAGCTTCCAGGTGGATATTGGTGTCCGCCCACCTAATCCAACTGGCTTATTTTGGAAGTTTTCATGTTAGTACATCTTTTTGTACTTCAAGGGACATTTTGGGGCCCTAAACAATGTTTTTTTGGCTTGCCATAGTCAAACTATAGACATAGTCTTAGTTTGATGGCATACTGTGTAGTTCTCAAAAATACCTTTCCAATGGGCTATCACACGCCTAAAACGGAGGTCGTATGAAAAATTTACGACCCCATGAAGTTGAGGTACTAACTTACCCATCGGGGCTCACATAAATTTTGGCGTTTCATCTTCTAGGGTTAGGTTTTTGGATGTATAGGGTTTTGGAATTCATGTGTAATTTTAAAAAGGACTCTAGAGCCTCATTGTGATGATTCTTATCAGATGGATTCACGTAGCAGCCACATCTCTTCTCAGAGATAACTACCACCATTCGAGAAAGTTGTTTTCAGTTCTGTAGTTTTACAGTTTCAACCTATTTTATTTTTTCAATAAAAGTTATTGTTCACTAGATATCAATTGTTTTTCTCTATATCTCCGTGTTGTTGTATTCAGTCTATTATTTATTTCATTCCGATCATAAATGAGGATAATTAATGGAATTGATTTTATTCATTTTTGTTTAAATATCATGCTTTGATTCTTGTAATTGCTATAGGGTGCCATAGATTAGAGACTAGGTTCATGGAGGAGGGAAACACTCTTGCGACTGGAAATATTGACTATAGTGAGTTTTATTATCTTCTATTATAAAGTTTCATTTTTTAAGTCTTTTAGTTCATAGTGGGAAAAAATATAAGAATGTTGTTTCTTTGTCTAGTTTCCGAAGAGACGAACCACACCTAGGAAAAAAATGACTTGAGCTCTTGCTTCAAGTAAGAGGAGAAATATCTACTTCCAAGATGCACCTGATAGTTGCGAGGGTGGAAGTGGTCAATGGGTGATCAATGTGTGCCATTTTATATCTAGGGAACCATATATCGTTTTTCCATGTTTGGGCACTTGCTTTCATTTTGTATATTGGGCATGATGTCCCATTTTTTATAAAATATACAATTGAGATGATTTTGAACACACACACATCTCATGGCACGTGTTCTATGAATTGAAGTGAGATGTGTTCTATGAATTGAAATGTTTGTGTATTTTATGTTGATGAATGATTATGATGATGGTTATGATGATGATGAGGATGATTTACCCCTATACATATGGAAAGTGAAAACACAATAAGTATCAACACATCCAATTAATATCATCACATTAATTAATTGTCCATTGGGTCACCCTACTTGGACACAATACACTAGTTGATAGATGTTAAACCAATTATGTTAAAAATAATTTTGTATCTTGATGCAATTACCATATTGTATATGTAACATTGAACACAAGCTAAGTCACTTGACACGAGGAAATAGGACATGAAGAACAAAAAAATATGAGTGTCTGACACGAGAAACAACGACCCTGGAAAGAAGAAATGGAGGACACTGTTTACACACACACACACACAAACATATAATTATATATTAATTTTTTTTACAAATTATACATCAAAAATAAAATAGAGACGTACAAATTCAAATCTTGTTAGAAACTAGAACATTTACATGATACAAATTTAATCATTCAACTAGTTACTACTTACTAGTACTACATTAATGACAATGAAATAAAAAACACACCAAAAATTAGAACCATAAGCTACGGTTTCCTCATTAATTCACTAACATCAAAATGTGTTACATAGGAACTGAGTCCCTGATACTATGGGTGGGAATGCCAATGGAAAATACAAAATAGGTTAGATATTAGAACCGTAGATGGAAGAATCTCATAGCTCATGAGTAGTCCTCCATGTCATAATCATCAAAGCCAACATCACTGCCACTACTCTCTCCTCCATATTTCTCCTCCTCCTATATATCCAATCTAATGTATGCATCTGTTGGTATGGAGTATGACCCCTCAAAAAGTCCTCCCTTTCTATGTTTGATTTTTTGACGTTTTAGTAGCCACGGGAGGTATTAACTTCCATGTGTAGCCTATGACTTATAATATAATATTTCAGAAGCAAGTGAACCATTAAACAGATGTGTGGAAACCCTAGAAGACAAGTCGTCCTAGAAGAATAAATAATATTAGAATATTATCTTCCAAAAATATAAGTCGACTCCACAAGAAAAAGATAAACATAAAATATAATTACCAGAAAGTCAGTTCGACCCAGCTAGAAAAGTCACTAGACAGATTAATATAAATAAAGGATGTTTTATCTCATTTGCATACCCAGTCAAAGTGCAAGTCTTGTGGAGAGCTGCAGTTGCAAGGAGGAATAAGGGCGTATGGTCATCTCTTGGTCCTTGTCTATCTCTAGTGCTATCAAGTGATATTCATGGTGATACTCTTGCTAAGTATAGTGCATGTTGGAGAGAGTAGTGCAGTTGCAACTGCTGCATTTGTGTATGGTACTTTTTCTGTGGATATGGAGACTCTCTCTCTTATGATTTACCCTTGGAGGAGGAGCGCTCTACTTGTCTTGAGTTGTTGTTGCAGTTAGTGGCTAGGGTTTATCTGTTAGTTTTAGAATAGGTTTGCCAGAATTATTCTAAGTAAAGTTTAATGTTCTCAAGGGTGGCATATATGAATGACTATGGTTGGGTGACAATGATGTGACATTGTCTATGGTTAAATGAGCATACCAAAATTTCAACATGGGATCAGATTTGGTTTCATTCATAATAGTCTAACCGCTGGAAGGAAGATCCTCATTTTCCCCCATTTCCAAGCTCATTGGGAACTTACTGAACTCACTAAGAAGGTCACCTAATTAGGGCACATCTCTTCCTTAGATCAAATATGCAAATTTATGAAGTTGAGAAATTAGGGTTTCCTCATAAAACCCTAGGTTGCAATGCCAATTCCTTCATGCCAGTTCCTTTGTGCCAACTCCTTCATGCCAGTTGCAACACCAATTACAGTTCCAGTTGCAACAATACCAGTTGCAACACTAGTTGCAGTGCCAACACCAGTTGCAGTAAATTTTTTGTGAAACATTGGGCCAAATTGTTGGTTGTTCTAGTGCGCCTTACCCTAGTGCATCTCCAGTTACCTTTAGATTGAAAGTTGGAGCACCTTTAAGTTTTAGGGTTCGTCATTGCTTGCCGTTGCTTCCAGATGGAGCCACTATTTGTTGTTTCCTATCGCTACTACTAGAGGTATGTACTTATATATGTTTAAGATGTATCACTATTTTGAGTGTGATTTCAGGAGAAGGGATCTCTAGCCCAAGAAACAATCATAGATACAGATGGATCTCCGATCCAACACATTCAGAGGAACAATGCACTCTAAGTTTGATTGTTTTCATATGCCTCTAGATGTTATGGCATTATTGTAACCTTATAAACATATAGTTTTATTTTGATCTATTGAAGTTATGATGATCATACTAACCTCTATTCAAAGCTAAAGTTAGAAACTAACTTTTAGTCAAAGTATTAGATTTATTAAGGTTGAGATTTTAGATTTTATTTGCATTATATTCTCTAACTCATATTTCTGTCAAGAAAGCATATTGTCTTAGTACAGGGGACAAGTTGAAAAGAATACTTATCATATCGAGTGAATGAGACTCAAAATAAAATCAACAACACTCGTTCTTGAAGATACAACTCCAGGTTCCATGTTTGATTGATTAAATTAATAATTTTCTAATTTGCACATATCAAGTTTGAAAATTTCTACATTACTAGTTATGACAAGAATCCTTGAAAGGTTCTTTTATTGCTAGATACAATGAATACTTGGAAACATGTGAGTACTATTGATATAAATGATTATTGTACTTGTTTGCAAGATGAACTAACATCTCCTCTAGTAGATACTTCTTGTTTTTCTTCCAGGTAGTTCACCTTGGTAATAATATGATGCTTACCATGAGATTACATTTTATTCTTGATGGAAATGATATTATACCTTTTTCTCTTGTTTCTCTTGTCTCTGGAAGGTTATTTTATAAATTCCATGGAGGTTACCATGGATGAATGATTGATCACAAAACTAGAAGAGTGTTTTTCCTATTTCTTATTATTGTATTTTTATTTTGGCTCTTGTTCCGGGTAGGTCACAAAAAATATCTCTGAGAAGGAGCTACTGTGATTATTGTTCTCGTTCTTGTTTTTATTATTATAAGAATATTATTCTTTTCCATTCTTTCCCCCTCTGTTGTCCTTGTTCTGGGAAGGTCACAAATGATAACTTTGAGGGACGATATAGTGATGGTTGGAGAAGACAACATATTAGATAGTCTCTAGTTTGAGACATGGAGCAGACTATCCAGATAAGAAATTGTATACACGACTGCATACATCCATGTACCAAAATAGAAGAAAATGGAGAAGGGTACTTTTGCGAGATACAAAGTATCTCATACGAATATTGATTGTAAGGAGAAAAAGGCTCCAAAGATGACCGAACAAATCCCTTTAGTGCAGTTGATCACTCTTCATATCATCAGGAAGAGTTAGTAGAGACGTAAGGGCCTATTCATAATCATTGCAGTAAGTAGGAAGAGACCAACATGGTCTTGTGACACCTTGTAGGATCCAAATCCATATACATTGAAGATCCATATCATGAGGAGCATATGGCTCCACCAGTGATAAGGCAGGCAACCCCACCAAGTACCAGCTTAGAAGGACCTAGAGTTTAGATGGATTCAACCCTCACAATCCAGTAAGGAGGAGAAACCTCCCTAGGACCATTCATAGGATACTTTAGAGGAAATAATAACTTACAAAGGGAGTAGATGGATCCATAGATTATAAAGACTCAGAGTGAGCCTGATCTCAACAAGAGTCAGTGGCTTAAAGAATTTCATTCATAAAGTATTCCTCCTCACATTCAGATGGGAGAGAGAGACATCTTCAAGACTGACAGAAATGTGCCATGAGTTGAGGAGGCTAGATCAAAGCTTCAGAGGCTTTGAGGAGATATGAGATCTCCTGGGAATATTCCTTAGTTTCAGTGACAGAGGAGGAATCTAGTTAGAAGGATTGGAATATGGAACTTTTTCCTTGAGACCAAAAGGGAAGTTAGTGGTGACTTCCAAATTTATATACAAGATAAAAAATGCTACTGATGGAAACATAGAGATGTACACATCATGATTTGTGTCTAGAGGATTCTCCCAACAATAGGGATAAGACTATGATGAGACAATTTCTCCAAAAGTTAGAAGAAGTATACATAGAGAAACCTTAAGATACATAAGAAGGAGTATCATGTCCGTAGATTGAAGAAGGATTTGTAAGATCCTAAGTAGGAACCTAGGGCATGATATGCCAGATCATATAGTTTCATGATGAGCTTGGGATTTACCAAGAGCATGTGGTAGGATGTTCAACTTATGGTGAAATAGTGTGGCTTCGGTAGCTGATTACAAGATTGTTTGATCTTGAGTTGGAGGCTACCTGCATCTTTTGTGACAACTAGAGTTTCATAAAGTTTTTATATGAAAAGTCCAAGCATATTGAGATAAAGTACCATTATATCCGAGAAATCATACAAAAGGGAGCAATGAAGCTCCATCATATTGTTGTTGATGAACATGTATCAGATATGTTGACCAAGCTTCTATAGGGGACAAGATTGGAGTAGTACATATACATTTCTCCAGTAGTGAAAAGTAATGTTTTTCTCCAGTAGTGAGAATTGATGTGTTCCCCAGTAGCGGGAAGTGATGTGATCCTGAGTAGTGGGAGATACTCCAATGCAGGTTGGTATGCTACTCCAACACAGGCTGATATGTTACTCCAACGTAGTTTGGTATGATACTCCAATGCAGGATGGTATAATACCCCAATGCAGGTTGGTATGCTACTCCAACAAATGGTTGGCATATTACCCTAGCGTAGGTTGGTATGCGACTCCAACACATGCTGGTGTATTACCCCAATGCAGGTTGGTATGCTACTCCAACACAGGATGGTATATTACCCCAACACAGGTTGGTATGCTACTCCAACGCATGCTGGTATATTACCCGAGCGTAGGTTGGTATGCTACTCCAACATAGGCTGGTATGTTACCCCAGTGCAGGTTGGTATGCTAATCCAACAAAGTTTGGTACGCTACTCCAGTGAAAGTGAAAAAATTCTTATGATAACCTGTGTGGCTATGGTGATGCTACTTGTAGAATGGTCTACAAGATCATGTGATTCTTTCCAATTCCATGTGAGATGGATGGATATGTTTGGGACCACTACATAAATAACATCTTAGTTAATACCTCCCTAGCTAAGAGGGAGTGTTTATTTTTTGGTAGCTATGGGAGGTATTAACCTCCATGTATAACCTAAGACTTAGAATAGAATATTTCAAAAGCAAGTGAACCATTAAAAAAATGTGTGGAAAACCTAGAAGACAAGTCGACCCAACATAATAAATAATATTATAATATTATCTTCCAAAAAGAAAAGTCAGCTCTGCAGGAAAAAACTAAACATAAAATATAATTATGACAAATTCAGGTCGGCCCAGCCAGGACAGTCATTGGACAGATTAATATAAATAGAGAGAGTTTTAACTCATTTGCATACCCAGTCAGAGTGCAAGTCTTGTGGAGAGCTGCAATTGCAGCTACAACTACAGTTGGAAGGAGGAATATGGGCATATGGTCATCTCTTGGTCTTGGTCTCTCTCTAGCACTATCAAGTGATATTCTTGGTGATACTCTTGGTGATATTCTTACTAAGTATGACACAAGTTTGAGAGATAAGTGCAACTGCAGCTACTGCGGTTTTGTATTGTACTTGTTCGGTGGATATGGAGATTCTCTCTCTTGTGCACTGTTATCACGTAATTTGTACTTTCCAAAAATCCCAAGGCATGTGGGTACATAATTGGCGTAACTAGGAATAACCTATCACTGTCACCTTAATAGGAGATCCCTTTCTATTTAGGAGTATGTCAAGACTACCCCAGGGGAGACGTCCCCAGTGACCTGGGGGTTTGAGAAGGCTAAGGGAAATAGTCATAAGGAAATCCTACCCCTCTCACATATCACTCAAATCAAAAGATTTGTTTTATGTGTTAAGGATGAAGAAAATTGATATTATTGTGTACCTTCCCAAAACAAGACAACAAGGAAAACGAGGCACTTTTCACATACCAGATGATTGTTAGTACTTCATAAGACAATAAACCTTCATAAAATAAACTAGCTAATTATGAATTTGCAACAATGCAACAGTTTATAACAACAATTAATAACTTATAATATCCACAAGATTCCTTCCTTGAAATTTCTTTAAAAAGACAACAAAAAGTGACTTTGACTAGGAAAATTGATAGTAAGTTGTCACAAGCAAAGTTGGAAATGTTTAGCTAGATTTTAATATCACTTTTGCAGATATTTTTCTACAGTTAGATGGCTGTATCTATCTTTTTCAACAACAACAAGTTTAAATGGTGAAAAGTGCAAGAAAACTACACACAAAATTAGCACTTACCAAGTAGATTCACTAGCAATTACCACAATGGAATTTTGATCGGCTCTAGTGAAAGTTATGTAGGTAAATGTGCTGAATTAATCTATGTTTATATGGCTATAGCAATGTTTTTCTACAATGGAAAGTTAGCTTAGGAGTTAGTCTATTTTAGGGTTAGAAAATGTTAGTAAAGAGTTCAAGGATAAGAGTATAAGTGTTTGTTTGATCAATCACCACTTGTAGAAGGTAGTTTAGTGCATTTCTAGGGTAAATGGAGTCACTAATGGCAGCAACAAATATTAATAGAAAGATAAAAATGATAATGATATGTTGAAGGGTGGAGAGGACAAGAGAGGTGTTGGTATCCCAAGGCCTAAAAAATCCACTTCCAAGAGAAAATTTGCTAGAAAGTAACAAGGGTTAGGCCCTAGCGATTTTCTCTTTCCTTGAACAAAATGTAATAAAATATGAAATTGGGAAATGGAAGTAGGGTTACTAGAGTGCTACAATGGTAGGGCTCTAGTATCTACCTCAAATTAGGTGTTTTTCAAGAAATTTTAACACATGGAAGATTATAGGGAAAAATATAGTAACATATGTCTTTCCCCTAGGGTTTCAAGCTAGCAATTTCATAATATTAGACATGAAACAAGTAAAAATAACCATAAGCATTCATTCACAATAAATAAATGCATATTTTCCACTTACTTCACCAATAATAGTCTAGAAAATCACCCTAGTTGAAGATCCTCCACAAGAAAATAACCAAAATGCACCAAAAATTGCCTCCTTCAAGAAGTGCGCACCACTAGTTTCAGCCAATAACACTCAAGGGAGGCCAAATTTCAGACATCTATTTGAGTGATGAATCAATGATGAAAAAATCCAAGAGTTTTATCTCTTATTTATACAATGACAATGACCTTTAATTGTCTTTTAGGTCATAAAAGGCTGACATGGCCAGTTTACATCAAAAATCCAGTTTTTACATAAAATTAACAATTAAAACCCTAATTTGACTTTAGGGATGACATCATGCCCCTCTTAGGGTGACTTTAGGCCCCATCATGGAATGCTAGGCCTCAACTGTGAAAATTTAGGCCTCAAAAGGCCTCAAAAGATGTTGCACGTGCCAACTAGCACCAAAACGTCCTCATGCCAAACCTTAATTGATGACGTCAAGGGTCAATATGATGATGTTAGGGGCCTTCAAGGGCCAATGTCATGGTGGAAGGGAAAGAACCCCGTGGGTCTAGGCCTACCAGAGTGTCTTGGGAGAAACATCCTTCTTATTTCCTAGTGCCATCCATTGGTGTCTCTCTGCCCCTGGTTGGGGTCACAACATCCATCTGGTGGGATTTTAGCCCCATGGAGGTCTGAGCTAATCCTCTCCCCATATGTACCTGGCCACTGGGCATGGTCCTGCAGCAACAAAAAGTACGAACTCCATGGTATTATAAGTCACAGGGATCATAACAATGGTAATCACATCTAATAATCAAATTACCCAAACATCTACACCAAACCCCCCTTTACCCAGACAAATGCTCAAAGACGTTATGTAGTTTAACACACCAGGTTTGGAGAGGGTCTCAGTATGTCCTATTGGGTTTATCCTCCTCAAGTTTGGGGTTTTTCCCAGGTGAAGACTGATCTAGGTCATGTAAGTGTATGCAATGGTGTAGGG
Organism: Picea glauca; assembly: GCA_000966675.3. Classification (NCBI taxonomy): domain Eukaryota; kingdom Viridiplantae; phylum Streptophyta; class Pinopsida; order Pinales; family Pinaceae; genus Picea; species Picea glauca. The sequence goes on from JZKD02S2084378.1 coordinate 443,229, forward strand.
GAACGTTTGGGTAAGGGATGGAGTGATAACAGGGAAATGTAGGTCTTGCCTATGGGTGCCTCTGTAGAGGGTGAGCTGTACCTTGTCAATGATGCCATTGTTTCCTAGCCCATTCAATGCATTTTATTCTTTTCCTTATTGATTTTTCTCTTCAAGAGAATAGATGGGGGACATTAGCGTGGTGTGGTGACCAGTGGTGACAACATTACCCACAAGCACTTCACAGAAATGAGAAGTCTGGCTTGTGATGAGACCCCCTTTCTCTTGGTTATGCCACCAAGAGACACTACCATGTTTTGGTGACCATATAGATGGTAGTGTCATACCGCTACATTCCCATGAACCTAATAGGATGACTCACGATGAGACCCCCTATCCACCAACTAGACTTTGAGTTTCATTTTATCTTACAGGTCCCCTTTTCTTACTGAGAAGCCTTTTATTTCTTTGTCTGGAATCCCTGGGAAAAGCATCTCAAGGTTTCAATTTGGATTTTAAATTTTTCCAGCTACTTTTACCCTCTGGGAATTTAGCCCCTTCTTCCCACAAGGTAAGGTACAACCCTTACTAGTGTGGAAAACTGGATGCCCAAACAAAGGTAGGGGAAGATAAGATGGACAATGATGAGAAGTGGTAAGTATGGAAGGAATGGAGGATGAAATTTCATAGAACCACCTAGTGGCAACTCATCCCTAAGGGAACCAACTTACTAGGGCACTCTATCACCCCCCCAAGTATGAAAAAGTTAAAGAGCATAATTTCCAAGCAAATGTTATGAAAAAAAGGAGAGTTCATTGCGACATATCAAAATGCTTCGAAAATTAGAGTGACACATACCATGATACCTGAAATCATTACCTCATGGATAAAGACCCACTTCTACTTCAGGATTAGTTTGATGGGATGGATGCTGCTGCTGCTGTTGATAGATATGATGCACTGAAGAAAATATGGGCCCTCCAGGGCCAAGCACAAGTCATATGGCTCTTAGTACTCCATGTCTAGGACCTGTAGGCCTTGAGACATAATCTCCTTAGTTATCCCTAGGATAGGGAATAACATCTTGCTCCAACTCGGGGACATGTGCTCACCGTAGAGCGCATGAGAACCTCAACATCTCTAGCATAACCTATAGTCTGCTGGATCTCAATAAAAAGAATTAGTTATCCTTTGGGGTGGTGATATCACCCCTCGCTCATATATGATATAATAAAATAAAAGTAAGGAAGCATATATATACAAATGGAAATAAAACTAGAACTACACTACTCTAGCATGATATGCATATGGTATATACAATGAATGCAAATTCCTACCCAAATTACCTATGCTTACCTGTGAAGTCAAGTATTTTCCCCATGATGGGGTTTGAGGAGGTGTCCACTAACCGATAATGGAAGTCTTCTTCCTTCCAACATGGATAGATAGTAGGCTTCATTGAATGACTTCATTTTGACTCTAAAATGTCCAAGCCAAAACTTTATGCATCCTTTAATATTGTTAGGCTCCCCCATATTTGTATCCCACTCTAAAGACAAATCTCCTTGCTTGTAATCCCCTCCTTTATAATCAACTCCTTCTTGTACTTTGGTGTATTGTGTCGAGAGAGGGGGGTGGGGTTCTGTAATTAGTACATCTTCTTGGTTTGGCTCAGTCAATGAATGTTCATCATCCCCTTTCCATTTGATGAAGCCAATTCCTTTCCTTCTAAACCTGATCAAATTGTCATATTCTTGTGTAGAAAAATAGTCATCCCCATCTTCAGAGAGGTTAAAGGAATTGTAAGGATAATCACCCCAACTTGTATCTCTTTCTTGCTCTAGAACGATGGGGTGGGTTTCTATCAAAGCACTATCCTTTATGTATGTTTCATGTAAATGTAACGTCTCGTCATTACCTTGTGAAATGTTGTCCTTGTGATTGCTAGGAAGATTCTGGTCACCCTTTCCCTTGGTCCATGTTATCTAATTAATATTGTCTTCTTATACCAAGGGAAGAGTGGTCCAACCTTGAAATAAGCATGGATATATGGAATTGTAGTCACTATGTCCATGATTATACCTTTTTATGTGTTCCATTCTCTTTGGCTTGTTATGCAAGGTGATGCAATCTTGTTCCCTGACAGGGATAGTTGCGTAGGACAAGTCCATCAATAGACTTCCACCTAAAGTAACAACCCATTCCATAGATAATATCATTCTCCAAGTTTCAGGTATATCGATAAAAAAAACATCCATTATGATGGGGAAATTAGGGTAGTCAACAAGGTGCACTTGAAGACCTTCCATCAAGCCATAGACCTTGATCCCCTTTGACTCAAATCTACGAATTCCAGTATAAGGCCCTATAACTTCCAACTCTAATTTGGTTCATAACCTTCAAACTCATCATATTGACAGATGACTCAGAGTCAAGCATGAAATTGTGAAGATATAGGTCATATATTTGCAAGGAAGTGAGAAAGGGTGTTTTCTCATTTTGCTCAGAATGATCAGTTTGTAATAATGTGGAAGTTTCTTCGAATTGCTGGTCATCTGGTGTCTATTTTGTCAAAGAAGGGATTTCCAACATTCCACAAATACTTTTGAATTTTTTTAATATATAGGCCATACTAGTGCTTAGGTTGGTCTTATCATTGCTAGGTTTTGGGAAATGTTGGGGTAGATCACCAACATACACTTGGGGATATTCAAGCTTTACCCTTGAGTCCTCACTTGTTTGGCCCAAGCATTCAATCCTAGGCTTCCTCATGTCTCTATTTTCTTGGATTTGATTTGGCGTTAACAAGGTAAATATGGAATCTACATAATTATATTTCTCATTAGTAGCATTTGGGTGATAACGTTCAAAATGGGAGTCTTTTCATGATAAGGACTTAGGATCATCTTCTTGTCTTGGAACATTTTGTAGGTTCAAAGTGTTCGGAAGAAATTGTTCTTTTGGAGCATATAGTTTTATTGTCTGAGGAAGTCTCATAGAAAGAGGATTTTGGGTTTGTGATAGTGACCTTTATAACTTAGTGATTTCTTAATAGGTACCTAGATCCTTAGAGGGTTCATGCTATTTTGAAAAAATTAAGGCATCTTTCATAGTTGAGAGCCCATTATTCCAAGTACCATCCCCTTTAGGGGGAATGGTTAACTTA
>JZKD02S2084378.1:446423-457319 GCA_000966675.3 Picea glauca
TGTAAAAGTTAAAGAGCATAATTTCCAAGCAAATGTTATGAAAAAAAGGAGAGTTCATTACGACATATTAAAATGCTTCGAAAATTAGAGTGACACATACCATGATACCTGAAATCATTACCTCATGGATCAAGACCCACTGCTACTTCAGGATTAGTTTGATGGGATGGATGCTGCTGCTGCTACTGATAGATATGATGCACTGAAGAAAATATGGGCCCTCCAGGGCCAAGCGCAAGTCATATGGCTCTCAATACTCCATGTCTAGGACCTGTGGGCCTTGAGACATAATCTCCTTAGTTATCCCTAGGATAGGGAATAACATCTTGCTCCAACTCGGGGACATGTGCTCATCGTAGAGTGCATGAGAACCTCAACATCTCTAGCATAACCTATAGTCTGCAGGATCTCAATAAAAAGAATTAGTTATCCTTTGGGGTGGTGATATCACCCCTCGCTCATATATGATACAATAAAATAAAAGTAAGGAAGAATATATATACAAATGGAAATCAAACTAGAACTACACTACTCTAGCATGATATTCATATGGTATATACAATGAATGCAAATTCCTACCCAAATTACCTATACTTACCTGTGAAGTCAAGTCTTTTCCCCATGATGGGGTTTGAGGAGGTGTCCACTAACCGATAATGGAAGTCTTCTTCCTTCCAACATGGATAGATAGTAGGCTTCATTGAATGACTTCATTCTGACTCTAAAATGTCCAAGCCAAAACTTTATGCATCCTTTAATATTGTTAGGCTCCCCCATATTTGTATCCCACTCTAAAACCAAATATCCTTGCTTGTAATCCCCTCCTTTATAATCAATTCCTTCTTGTACTCTGGTGTATTGTGTCGAGGGAGGGGGGTGGGGTTCTGTAATTAGTACATCTTCTTGGTTTGGCTCAGTCAACGAATGCTCATCATCCCCTTTCCATTTGACGAAGCCAACTCCTTACCTTCTAAACCTGATCAAATTATCATATTCTTGTGTAGAAAAATAGTCATCCCTGTCTTCAGAGAGGTTAGAGGAATTGTAAGGATAATCACCCCAACTTGTATCTCTTTCTTGCTCTAGAACGATGGGGTGGGTTTCTATAAAAGCACTATCCTTTATGTATGTTTCATGCAAATGTAACGTCTTGTCATTACCTTGTGAAATGTTGTCCTTGTGATTGCTAGGAAGATTCTAGTCACCCTTTCCCTTGGTCCATGTTATCTGATTAATATTGTCTTCTTCTACCAAGGGAAGAGCGGTCCAACCTTGAAATAAGCATGGATATACGGAGTTGTAGTCACTATGTCCATGATTATACCTTTTTATGTGTTCCATTCTCTTTGGCTTGTTATGCAAGGTGATGCAATCTTGTTCCTTGACAAGGATAGTTGCATAGGAAAAGTCCATCTATAGACTTCCACCTAAAGTAACAACCCATTCCATAGATAATATCATTCTCCAAGTGTCAGGTATATCGATAAAAAAAACATCCATTATGATGGGGAAATTAGGGTAGTCAGCAAGGTGCACTTGAAGACCTTCCATCAAGCCATAGACCTTGATCCCCTTTGACTCAAATCTACGAATGTCAGTATAAGGCCCTATAACTTCCAACTCTAATTGGTTCATAACCTTCAAACTCATCATATTGACAGATGACTCGGAGTTAAGCATGAAATTGTGAAGATATAGGTCATATATTAGCAAGGAAGTGAGAAAGGGTGTTTGCTCATTTTGCTTAGAATGATCAGTTTGTAATAATGTGGAAGTTTCTTCGAATTGTTGGTCATCTGGTGTCTATTTTTTGAAAGAAGGGATTTCCAACATTCCACAAATGTTTTTGAATTTTTTTAATATATAGGCCATACTAGTGCTTAGGTTGGTCCTATCATTGCTAGTTTTTGGGAAATGTTGGGGTAGATCACCAACATACACTTGGGGATATTCAAGCTTTACCCTTGAGTCCTCACTTGTTTGGCCCAAGCATTCAATCCTAGGCTTCCTCATGTCTTGATTTTCTTGGATTTGATTTGGCGTTAACAAGGTAAATATGGAATCTACATAATTATATTTCTCATTAGTAGCATTTGGGTGATAACATTCAAAATGGGAGTCTTTGCATGATAAGGACTTAGGATAATCTTCTTGTCTTGCAACATTTTGTAGGTTCAAAGTGTTCGGAATAAATTGTTCTTTTGGAGCATGAAGTTTTATTGTCTGAGGAAGTCTCATAGAAAGAGGATTTTGGGTTTGTGATAGTGACCTTTATAACTTAGTGATTTCTTCATAGGTACCTAGATCCTTAGAGGGTTCATGCTATTTTGAAAAAATTAAGGCATCTTTCATAGTTGAGAGCCCATTATTCCAAGTACCATCCCCTTTAGGGGGAATGGTTAACTTAATCTCATCATTTACCTCTAGTATCTATGGGAAATCATGTTATTCTTCCTCAACCTCTTCCTCATTGAACCATAAGACATCATATTGGTACTTAGAAATGGGATCACAACATTCGATATGTTCTTCAATCCGGAAAGCACCATCTTGTGCTTCCTTGAGGTTTGTAGGGAATCAGTTCCTGAGGATGAATTGGAAGTTTCCTTCGAAAGAATTTAAGTATTGTCTGAGAATAGAGCTATCTAGTAGAAATTTAAAATCAATTTGACTAAGTAAGGTATTAAACCTTCCATTAAATTCCCTAAGAGTTTCATCATTTTTTTTGCAGATGTTGAGATATTGGGAATAAAGGGATGCCATACCTTCCATCACACCCCATATTTGCAAAAAAACTTGTTCTAAATCTTCATAGGTTGTGAGGCTTTTGCTTGGGTGTTTAGTGCTCCATTTTCTATCATTTCAAGTAAGTGAGACAAAGAAAAGTCTCATGAATGTGTAGGATGTTATTTCCCAGACTGATGAAAGTCATAGCTCTCACAAACTTTGGTCCAATGTATGTTACCAGAAGCTTGAGACTCTCTGAAAAACTTGGGTATCCACGAATCATCATTTTTAGTGAGATCATATAATCCCCCTTGGATATTGGTTAAGCCTAAAGGGTCTAATATTTCTTCAGGATCTCATCTAGGAGGGGCCATGGGGAAAATAGGAACTATAGGACAAGATAATGTGTATTGACGTCTGCTACGGGTCGTAATAATTGGAGTTGCCAGAAAATATCCTTGATATTATCAAAGGGATGAAGGGATCATCCTCATTGGAGTCGCCAGGTAAGATTTTTGAAATAAAGGCTTTGGATAAAGACTTACCGAAAAGTGTTGTTCAAGGAAAATTGACTCGATGTTCCCCGACAACAGTGCCAAAATGTTATCATGCAATTTGTAATTGCCCAAAATCCCATGGCAAGTGGGTACAAAATTGGCGTAACTGGGAATAACCTATCACTGTCACATTAATAGGACATCCCTTTCTATTTAGGAGTATGTCAAGACTACCCCAGGGGAGACGTCCCCAATGACTTGGGGGGTTTGAGAAGGATAAGGGAAATAGTCACAAGGAAATCCTTCCCCTCTCATATATCACTCATATATATATATATATATTTTTAATGTCTTAAGGATGAAGAAAATTGATATTATTGTGTACCTGCCCAGGACAAGACAAGGAAAACATGGCACTTTTCATGTACCAGATGATTGTTAGTACTTCATAAGACAATAAAAATTCATAAAATAATCTAGCTGATTATGAATTTGCAGCAATGCAACATTTTATAACAACAATTAATATCTTATAACAACCACAAGATTCCTACCTTGAGATTGCTTGAAAAAGACAACAAAAAGTGACTTTGACTAAGCAAATTGATAGTAAGTTGTCACAAGAAAAGTTGGCAATGATTAGCTAGATTTTAATGTCACTTTTGCATATATTTTTCTGCAGTTAGAAGGCTTTAGATATATTTTTCATCAAAAACAAGTTTAAATGTTCAGAAGTGAAAGAAAACTACACACAAAACTAACACTTACCTAGTAGATTCACTAGCATTTACCACAATTGAATTTTGATCAGTTCTAGTGAAAGTTATGTAGGTAAATGTGCCCAATTAATGTATGTTTATATGGATATAGCAATGGTTTTCTACAACATAAAGTTATATTAAGAGTTAGTCTAATTTAGGGTTAGAAAATGTTAGTAAAGAGTTAAAGGATAAGAGTATACGTGTTTGTTTGATCAATCACCACTTGTAGAAGGTAGTATAGTGCCTTTCTAGGATAATTGGAGTCACTAATGGCAGAATAAAATATTAATATAAATATATCAATGATAATGATATGTTTAAGGGTGGAGAGGATAATAGAGGTGTTGTGATCCAGGTGGATATAGGTGGCCACCCACCTTCTCCAACTGGACCAAAACATGTTTCTGGCAATTTTGGTAATTTACTATTTTTAGCAGTTTTTAACTTCTGGGGCCATTTTGAGGCCCTAAATGATGTTTTTTGAGAAAATGGGGAGAAAAAGGGATTGTGGATCATGTTTCTCACCCAAAATTTGTAGTTCTCGGATAGATCTTTCCAACGAGCTATTGAGTGCCCCAAACGAAGATCGTATGCAAAAGTTACGCCCCTGGGAAGTTGACATATCAACTACCCCCATCGGGGTCCACAAACCTTTTGGCTTTTCATCTTCTGGGGTTAGGGTTTTGGATTTTACTTATGTTAAAAAGGCCCTTAGAGCCTCATTGTAATAATCATCTTCTCATGGATGCGAGTAGTCATCACATCTCTTCTCAGAGATAAGCTACCACCATTCTAGCGAGTATTTCACTCTGTATTTTATAGTCTCTGTACATTTATTTCATTAATAGAAGTCATGTATTTTTGTATATATGTGACTCTTGTTTTATTTCCGCTATATCTATTATATTTTTGTCTCTCTTGCAATATCTCTAAATATTTATGTGTTATATCTCTGCTCTCATTTTGTGCCGAAAATAATCTGGATCAGTGGTATCAGAGCAGGTTGCTCTTGATCATTTTTCAGTGCATGTCCCCGATGAGGTCCGAGTATAGCAAGTTGGGTCTCGAGATTGTCTCCCTTGAGGACAATCTCTCTTGCACACCCAAGAAACCCTCAATGGCCGAAGAAAAGAAAAACGACAGAGTAGACGATCCTATTAGTCTGTTGCTTGAGCAAGCTCTCACGCGACAAAGGGATGAAATGATGGAGAATTTTTCCCACATCCTTCAACGCCTCCTGATAGCATCAGATGCATATTCATCAAGAAGTCACTTTGGAGGCACCTTGCCTTTCAAGGTACAGGTTAATTTTGATATTCCTGTAACAACCCTCCTAGCTAAGGACAACTACTCAGTCGACCGGTGAATTTTTTTTTTTGTTAAAGTGTGTGTGCGTGTGTAGAAGAAACAACCCCCCCTCGACTCTACGTCAACACTCGAACCAACAGGACGCAAGTAAGATGAACACAATCAAGACGACCCGACATATCATAGTGACAACAAGAAGAAAACGCCCCGGACATGAGGCGACAACTAGCGGCTGTAGGCAGAGACAGACACCATGGGTTAGGCATAGTACTGTCACAGAATGAAAGAATCTGACAATAGAGTCACAGTAGTGGAACTGTGCCTTTAAACAACCCGAGACTACTGATACGGCTCAGAGGGTGTCGCAAGAGTGGAACTGTGCCTTTAAACAACCCGAGACTCTTGATACGGCACTGGATTCCTTCCACCGGATTACACACAGACCAATACTAAGCTACAAGAGGAGTCTACATCCCGCCCGACACGGACAGACTACGTAATACAAACCACCAAGTACTGCAAGATCAGGGACAAACAATAAGCACGACACATTGCATTTTTCTAAATTGCCAAAATGAGCAACGACATCCATACCCTAATGGTAAACCCCCGACATTACATTCTCCTCATTAACTTGCCCTTCCTACCCGTTTAATTACCAGACGTTCTAATAACCTAACAACAATAGCATTGCAAATTAGACATTGTCATCAACACTTCAATTTAAATGAAGATCATCCTTGCAATTTAAACTCCATCATGAACATTCAAGTAAGAAATTATTAACATTGCGATTGGCCTCATTATTAACATGCTAAGCAAAACAATTATTAATCTTGCAATTTAACTAGTGTTACCATGGCAACTAAGCAAATATTAATATTGCGGTGAATCATTTATCTTTAGCACTGTCAATTAACCACATTATCCCTGCAATGTAACCAAGTACCAACGTTTCACATTAACCCAATATTAATTTTGCGATTCAACCTCATCATTGCCCTGGCAGACTAAACAACCTTATTATTGCAAATTAAACTATTAGTACTAAGGCAATAAAAGAATTATTTATTTTGCGAATCAACACATTATTGCCCCGGCAAATTTAACATTCTTACTATTGCAAATTAAATGAGTATACCCAGGCAATAAAACAATTACTAATTTTGCAAATTAAACCATTACCAATATTGCCATTCGATCAGGAATTACCAAAGCAATTAAGCAATCATTAAAATTGTGGCTCAACAATATTAATATTACTATTTAATATCAATGCGCTCAATTTAAACAATATGACATTGCTGACAACACGTGTACTTATTGCACATTAACAATCATTAATAATTCAATTCAACCTCATTATTAACATCGCAATTTAAACAATTATCATTCTTGTAATTTAACAAGTGTTACCACGACAATTAAGTAAATTAAACCATCATGTTTACATTTGCCAAGCTATACCATTACAATATTTAAAGGAAAAGGGTTTCAATAGCACTATTTTAAAAAGGATCCCTATATAAGGAAAATTTAAATTGCCACAACTAACATATCAATATTAAAGGACAAGGAAAAAAAAACGTTAAAATGACAATAATTAAAACCAATATTTTTATTGCAATTTACACAAGTATTCCCTTGCAATTTAAGCAAATATCCCTTATATAAACAAGCAAAAATAAATATCAACGCAACTAATTGTCTAAATCATATGCCCGACAACATAATGTAAAAGTTTTAACCAACCATAATCTACAACCCTAGAAATCGCCGTAATTAGGGTTTTGGCCGAATATCAAATACAATTATTTTAAGCCAAGAATTAATGATTCGATATCTGTCCGAAATATCAAATACCATTATTTAAGCCAAGAATTAATGATTCGATGTCTGTGCTCTCAACAGATTGTTGGGTCCAAGAATTAATGATCCACCTTAAGACGACGTTCTCCTTTTACTGATTGGATAAACGGCATGGGTTGTACTCAGACTGTATCCCATTTTCTTTATTTAAATCCTGATTAGATTTATTAACCTACAGGTCATTAATGAGCCTACGAAAACACTGCTGAGTTATTGTTAAATAAAAAGTGATTTCCGCTATTTTGTTGAAGGGGTTAGGGTAAATTCGGGGTAGCCTTCAGCGTTAATGCTGGAAGCATGCCTACGATTTATAGTGGTATTATGGTTGGCGGTAAACTTAAACGCTGCCGTAGATTCCTAGAAAACGGTGACAACGTCCTGGCTAGAAATCGCCACTCTTGACTGGCGTGCCCTTGGAAGATTGCGCTGGGCAGTGGACAGACTGGGTGCACGCGGTTTAAATCAATAAGATAAACAAAACCCAAATAAAAATCAATAGAAATAAATCAGAAAATTAACATATTCTGAATGAAATCTAAACTCTTTATTTTTAATTCTTTGAATTCCCCAGGTATTAAGGGTTCCAAAAAGCGCCAACGGTTAACACCCAAGTAATATGGTGAAATTCATTTCTTCGATGTTTCACCGAGTATAATTTAATATTGTATCTTACAACCGACCACACCCTCCAACAAGATTCAAGACTCGAACTTAAATAAAATCTTAAACAGTGAGTTAGTACGCAGCACACTATTCCAGGAGGTCTGTACGTTTTCGAGGTCTTCTTATACAACATGTTGTAATCTTGAGAATTCGTTTTGATGGATGGAAATGACCAGTGTGAGTGCCAATGCATGGTTGATTTAGGTCGTTCTCCCTTAATTGAAATTTTACCATGGATTAATTGATTATGTGCAGACACGGAAATCATAGAGTTATAGCATCGATTAAGAATGAAAGGATAGAAGCTAGAGAATAAAAGTAATTAGATAGAAACAACAGAAATCTTACCCTGACCGATCTTTGAGTTGAGGTTCGATCCTTGGTCTGGTTGAATTCCAGTACGCACCTATCCCTCTATCTTATGATGGCCTCTAAGGCAAGGGCAGATTAAAGGATTGGTAAGAGGTAAGAATGAAACGAGGATGTTTCATCGATTAGTTCGAAAATGGGGAGGCGGCTGTGATAAGTTTCAATTTCTGAGATACACCGAAATTTTCTTAAACTGTAATACAGAGACAACAACAATATTCACGGGTGACGAGGCTTAAGTATGCACTGGTGGAGATTTAATGCTTCTCACCATCCCAATAAGCCTTCCAAGGGTAGCGAACAGGTAAAGCGAAAAAGGGGATTGGCAAGGAGAGCGTAACGCAATGTCCAGAAAATTGTTGAGGAATTTATTTCAAAGATTCCAACTTGAACACACAAATCCCACAAGATCTCGTATAATATATATATCAAACTTTGACACTATACAAATAAATCTAACAATATTTTTTATTTAAAACTAAATACCTTTCAATTCAAACCTTGGGCGGGCCGAAGTCCAGAAGGGCCGCTATCCATCTATCTCACTAACGTATCATCCATTATTTATGCAAGGCAATGTGGAATCAGATTCGTTCCAATAAGAAACAAAAAACGTTTCAATGAGCTTCGAAAGGAACCTAACATTCAACTAAAAACGACGCCTAGGTAAAAAAAAAAACGAAACCCTACTGAGAACAATGTGCCCATGGTACAAGAAAACGTAAACCCACTGGAAGAAGCCACCACGGGTAAGTAAAATCAACCAAGTAAGAAGGAAACCCACCAAGATATAAAAAGGGCCCAATACATATAAACTCCAAGGTATCAAAAATAAAAACCCTACTGCAAATCAAGCTCCCTGTGTATAAATTTTTTTTTACGCCCAAGGTAAAACGACAAGGCCAAGGAGATAATAAAATTTGCCCAATACAATAACCATGCCCAGGGTAAAAGACTAATCCTACTTCCCCATAACGCCCACAACGAGATAGCAGAAACCACAACGAAATACCTGAACCCTCAATTGCGCTATTTAAAAACGAAGATCTTCTAAAGAACCCCCCTTTCTCCCTTTTTTTTTTTTTTTTTACTAGGTATGAAGGACTGGAAACAACACTCCACAACAATACAACCATAATAGCAGTAGTAAATCACTATCCATTCTACTCTACTCAGTTCAGGAACATACCTTTGCCTTATTCGCTTTCCGCAACGCTTCCTGTGCTCCTGCCGCTCCTGCTCCTGCTTGCCGACTGCGAAGAACTCACCAGTACCTCTCAGCCAAATGCTAGGGGTACTCTTCTTCCCCCTCAGCCCCCTGAGCCGCAAAGGGGCCACACACAACCAGAGAGTAACTAGCTCCTCAGCTCGCCTCCAAGGCTGAGCTACCACTCACGTTTGCTGAGGATTCCCAACTCCTACCAGCAATCAGTCAGTCTCTATTCTCTCAACATAACAATACCAATCTCAGCAAAAGGTCCCTCCTTTCCCCCTCCTCCTTTCCTTTATTCAGACTCAAACCCTAATTCTTGTTTTTCTTAGGTTTCCCCCCCTTTTTCTCTTTTGACTTTCTTTTTTTTCTTTTTAGTTTATTTCGTTTATATATTTCATTTTTATTTTTCTTTTCAAAAATTTAAGGGTATGTGCGCTCATTTTTTTTTTTTTATTTCCCCTTTTTCACATGCTTAACTTTATTGGTTTATAATTTGTTTATAATATAAATATACACATATATATTTTCATTTTCTTAATAATAAACATGCATTCATCATTTAATTTACCATTAATATATCTGTATATTCAGGATTAATGAGAGATTAAGGCGATGGCAAACCAGTATAGGGGAAAAGTAAATGTTTTAAAAAAATGGATAAAGAGGATTTACGAGGAGGGATGGCGATATAGGAATGTGAAATAGACAAGTAAAAGGGAGATGTATACTGGAAGATCTAGGCTATGGGGGATAGTTTTATTAAGTAGGCAAGGATAAAGAGAGGGAGATGGTCTGAGTTTTTTTTTTTTTGTTTGAATTTTCATTTGTTAAGGCCACACTAAAATTTCCCCCCGGTTTATAGAAGGTCTTAGGCTTAGGGTTTAGATTCTGAGCTAGGCAACGATTGGTTAAGGGTAATGCTTAAGGTTTTAGTCAGGTACTGAAGACTTAGGGCTAAATAGGTTGACTCCTTCAACCACTTTTATCGCGACGTGCCCTTCAGGTCGCACCACGTGCGCCAAGGGTGCCACTCACCTCTGGAATTTATTTTGGCGACGTGCCCTTCAGGATGCACCACGTGCTCCAAGGGTGCCACTCGCCAACTGAGTTTCTTTTGTGCGACGTGCCCTTCAGGATGCACCATGTGCTCCAAGGGTGCCACTCACCAAATGAACTGATTCGTAGACCTCTATAACCCCTGGAGTCAATACTTCGCCAGGTGAACTAGTAGGAGACTAAGGGATCTAAGGAATAAGGCCCCCGCCTTATTGCGTGCCCCTTAGAATCATCGTGAGCGACTGTCGCAGTCAGCCCTCACGACATCGTGGGTCCTCTCAAACTAGGTAATCGTTAACCTACAGTTCGAGCCACGGTGGGAGTGCTAGCAGGCGGTGGAAGGGCTGCTGTCCACCCCTCTCCCTCAACCTCTCTGCAATCGTGTGTGGCCCCTTTACTCCATATGTGAGTCAAGTCGGCAAGCTATCGTCAG
>JZKD02S2084378.1:457939-503872 GCA_000966675.3 Picea glauca
GTAGTTCCAACTACTGCCCCACCTAAATAGTGCTGCAAGGTAGTATCTCATACTACAAAATTCATCTTCTCCACAATCTGTTCAAAAGGGGAACAAAAGGATACTGCAACCACTATAGCCTCGGTCCAAGCACCTTCTATCCACCATCAGCAGGTCTACAAGGTTGCAACAAAGCACAAAGATTCCTTCTGCACACAGTCATCTCATGTATCCAGACTGGTTAAAAATGTCCAACCCTTCCAGCCATAGGTTCGTGATGACCTTAAACAAACCAAGCAGCACGACGGTTCCAACACGGCAAGCAACTCACCAAGATTCAGATTCCGCAATCGCTTTACCCTCTCCCCCGGGAACTCAATGCAATGGAGACCATTGCTTCCTAAGGAGGGAGGATTGATCCAAGTGGATATCGGTGGCCACCCACCTTCTCCAACTGGACCAAAACATGTTTTTGGCAATTTTGGTAATAATCTATTTTTAGCAGTTTGTAACTTACGGGGCAATTTTGAGGCCCTAAATGATGTTTTTTGAGAAAACGGGGAGCAACATGGATAACATGGATCGTAGATCATGTTGCTCACCCAAAATTTGTATTTCTTGGATATATCTTTCCAACGAGCTATTGATTTCCCCAAACAGAGATCATATGCAAAAGTTACGCCCCTGGGAAGTTGACATATCAACTACCCCCATCGGGGTCCACAAACCTTTTGGATTTTCATCTTTCGGGGTTAGGGTTTTGGATTTTACTTATGTTAAAAAGGCCCTTAGAGCCTCATTTTAATAATCATCTTCTCACATATGTGAGTAGCCATCACATCTCTTCTTCTCAGAGATAATATACTACCATTTTAGCGAGTATTTCACTCTGTATTTTACAGTCTTTGTACATTTATTTCGTTAATAGAAATCGTGTATTACTGTATATCTGTGAATCTTGTTTTATTTCCGCTATATATCTGTTATATTGTTGTCTCTCTTGCAATATCTCTAAATATTTATGTGTTATATCTCCATTCTCATTTCGTGCTGAAAATAATCTGGATCATGTTGGTATCCCAAGACCTCAAAAATCCATTTCCAAGAGAAAATTTTCTAGAAAGTAACAAGGGTTAGGGCCTAGCGATTTTCTCTTTCCTTGAACAAAATGTAATAAAATATGCAATTGGGATATGGAAGTAGGGTTACTAGAGTGATACAATGGTAGGGATATAGTATCTACTTCAAATTAGGTGCTTTTCAAGAAATTTTAAAACATGGAAGATTATAGGGAAAAATATAGTAACATGTCTTTCCCTTAGGGTTTGAAGCTAGAAATTTCATAATCTTAGACATGAAACAAGTAAAAATAACCATAAGAATTCATTCAAAATAAATAAATGCATATTTTCCACTTACTTCACCAAGAATAGTCTAGCAAATCACCCTAGTTGAAGATCCTCCACAGGAAAATAGCCAAAATGCACCAAAAATTGCCTCCTTCAAGAAGTGCGCACCACTAGTTTCAACCAATAACACTTAAGGGAAGCCAAATTTCAGACCTATACTTGAGAGATAAATAAATGATGAAAAAATACAAGAGTTTTATCTCTTATTTATACAATGATAATGACCTTTAATTGTCTTTTAGGTCATAAAAGGACGACATGACTAGTTTACATCAAAAATCCAGTTTTTACATAAAATTAACAATTAAAACCCTAATTTGACTTTAGGGATGATGTCATGCCATTATTAGGGTGATGTTAGGTCCCATCATGGAATTCTAGGCCTCAAATGTGAAATGTTAGGCCTCAAAAGGCCTCAAAAGCTGTCGCATGTGCCAACTAGCACTAAAATGTCCTCATGCCAAACCTTAACTAATGATGTCAAGGGTCAATATGATGACATCAGGGGCCTTCAAGGGCCAATGTCATGGTGTAAGGGAAATACCTCCCTAGGTATAGGTATGCTAGAGTGTCTTGGGAGAAACATCCTTCTTCTTTCTTGGTGCCATCCTCTGGTGTCTCTCTACCCCTGGTTGGGGTCACAACATCCATCTGGTGGGATTTTATCCCCATGGAAGCCCAAGATAATCATCTCCCCATATGTACTTGTCCATCGAGCATGGTACTGCAACAAAAAAAAGTATGCCCTCCATGGGCTCATAAGTCATAGGGATCATAGCAATGCCAATTACATCTAATAATCAAATTACCTAAACATGTGCATCAAACCCCCCTTTACCCAAACAAGTGCTCAAAGACATTATGTAGTTTAACAATCCAGGTTTGGAGAGGGTCTCAGGATTTCCTATTGGGATAATCCTCCTCAAGTTTGGGGTGTTTTCCAAGTGAACACCGATCTAGTTCATGTAAGTGTATGAAATGGTGTAGGAGAACATTTGGGAAAGGGGTGTAGTGATAACAAGGAAATGTAGGTCTTGCCTATGGGTGCCTCTATAAAGGGTGAAATGCACCTTGTCATGGATGCCATTGTTTCCTATCCCATTCAATGCCTTTTATTATTTGTATTATTTCTTTTTATTTTCAAGAGAATAGTTGGGGGACATTGTCCTGGCATGGTGACCAATGGTGACAACGTTAACCACAAGAACTTCATTGAAATGAGAAGGTTTGATCTTGATGAGATTCCATTTCTCTTGTCTATGCCACAAAGAGTGACTACCCTGGCTTGGTGATCATACATATGGTAGTGTCATACTCTACATTCCCATGGACCTAATAGGCCAGCTCATGATGAGACCTTCTATCCACCAACTAGACTTTGAGTTTTATTTTTTCTTATGGGTCCCCTTTTCTTACTGAGAAGCATTTTATTTTTTTCTTGGGAATCCCTGGGTGAAGAATCTCAAGGTTTCATTTTGTCTTTTAAATTTTTCCAGTTACTTTTGCCCTATGGGCGTTTAGCCCCTTCTTCCCACAAGGCAACGTACAACCCTTACTAGTATGGAAAACCTAATGCCTAAACCAAAGTAAGGGAATATGAGAGGGAAAATGATGACAAGTGGTAAGTATGGAAGGAATGGACGATGACCTTTCATTGACCCACCTAGTGGAAACTCATCCCTAAGGGAACCAACTTACTAGGGAACTCTGTCAACCCCCAGGTATGAACAAGTTAAAGAGCATAATTTCCAATAAAACATTATGAAACAAATGAGAGTTTAGTGTGACATATTCAAATGCTTCAAAAATCAGAGTGACACATACCATGATACCCAAATTCATTACCTCATGGAGCAAGACCCACTTCTACTTCAGGATCAAGTCAATGGGATGGATGCTACTGCTGCTGATAGACAGGATGAACTGAAGAAAATATGGGCCCTCTGGGGCCAATATCAAGTAATATGGCTCTGGGTACTCCATGTCTTGGACCCATGGGCCTCGATACATAATCTCCTTAGTTATCCCTAGGATATGGGATAACATCTGGCTCCAACTCAGGGATATGTTCTCACCATAGAGCGCATGAGAACCTCAACATCTCTTGCATAACCTGTAATCTGCTGGTCTCAACAAAAAGAATTAGTAATCCTTTGGGGCGGTGATATCACCCCTCACTCATATATGATACAATGAAATAAAAGTAAGGAAGCATATATATACAAATGGAAATGAAACTACAACTACATTACCCTAGCATGATATGTAGATGGTATATGCAATGAATGAAAATGCCTACGTAACTTACCTGTACTTACCTATGAATTCAAGTCTTTGCCCCATAATGGGGTTTGAGGAGGTTTCCACTAAGTGGTAATGGACATCTTCTTCCTTCCAATGTGGATAGATAGTAGGATTCATTGACTGACTTCATTCCGACTCTAAGAGGTCCAAGCCAAAACTTTGTGCATCCTTTAATATTGTTAAGCTCCCCCATCTTTGTATCCCACTCTAAAACCAAATCTCCTTGCTTGTAGTCCCATCCTTTAGAATCAACTCCTTCTTGTACTCTGGTGTATTGTGTCGAGGGAGGGAGGTGGGGTTCTATAATTAGTACATATTCTTGGTTTGGCTTAGTCAACAAATGTTCATCATCCCCTTTCCATTTGATGAAGCAAACTCCTTTCCTTCTAGACCTTATCAAATTGTCATCTTCTTGTGTATAAAAATAGTCATCCTAGTCTTTAGAGAGGTTAGAGGCATTGTCAGGATAATCACCCCAACTTGTATCTCTTTATTGCTCCAGAACGATGGGGCGGGGTTCTATCAAAGCACTATCCTTTATGTATGTTTCATGCAAATGTAATTTCTCGTCATTACCTTGTGCAATGTTGTCCTTGTGACTGCTAGGAAGATTCTGGTCACCCTTTCCCTTGGTCCATGCTATCTCATTAATATTGTCTTCTTCTACCAAGTGAAGAATGGTCCAACCTTGAAACAAGCATGGATCTAGAGTTGTAGTCACTATGTCCATGATTACACCTTTTAATGTGTTCCATTCTCTTTTGTTTTTTATGCAAGGTGATGCAATCTTGGTCCATGACGAGGATAGTTGTGTAGGACAAGTCCATCTGTAGACTTCTGCCTAAAGTAGCAACCCATTCCCTAGATAATATAATTCCCCAATTGTCAGGTATATTGACAATAAGGATGTCCATTATGATGGGGAAATCAAGGTAGTCAGCAAGGTGTACTTGAAGACCTTCCATCAAGATTTAGACCTTAAACCCCTTTGAATCAAATCTATTAATGTCAGTATAAGGCCCTGTAACTTCCATCCCCAATTGGTTCATAACCTTCAAACTCATCATATTGATAGATGACTCGGAGTCAAGCATGCAATTGTGAAGATATATGTCATCTATTAGCAAGGAAGTGAGAAAGGGTGTTTGCTCATTTTTCTCAAAATGACCATTTTGTAATAGTGTGGAAGTTCATACGATTGTTGATCATCTAGGGTCTATTTTTTGAAAGAAGGGATTTCCAACATTCCATGAATATTTTTGATTTTTTGTAAGATATAATAGGCCATACTAATGCTTAGGTTGGTCCTATCATTGCTAGGTTTTGGGAAATGTTGGGGTAGATTTCCAGCATACATCCAGGGATCTTCAAGCCTTACCCTTGAGTCCTCACTTGTTTGGCCCAAGCATTCAATCCTAGGCTTCCTCATGTCATGATTTTCTTGTATTTGATTTGGCGTGAACAAGGCAAATATGGAATCTACATAATTAGATTTCTCATGAGTAGCCTTTGGGTGATAACGTTCAAAATGGTAGTATTTTCATGATAATGACTTAGGATCATCTTCTTGTCTTGCAACATTTTGTAGGTTCAAAGTGTTCAGACAAATTTTTTCTTTTGGAGCATGAGGTTTTATTGTCTGAGGAAGTATCCTAGAAAGAGGCTTTTGGGTTTGTGATATCGACCTTTCTAACTTAGTGATTTCTTCAGAGGTACCTATATCCTTAGAGGGTTCATGTTGTTTTGAAAAAATTAAGGCATATTTCATATTTGAGAGCCCATTCTTCCAAGTACCATCCCATTTAGGGGGAATGGTTAAATTAATCTCATCATTTACCTCTAGTATCTCTGGGAAATCATGTTCTTCTTCCTCAACCTCTTCCTCATTAAACCATATGACATCATTTTGGTCCTGGAGAATGGGATCACACCATTTGATATTTTCTTCAATCTGGAAAGCACCATATTGTTCTTCCTTGAGGTTTGTAGGGAATCGGTTCCTAAGGATGAATTGGAAGTTTCCTTCGAAATAATTTAAGTGTTTTTCAAGAATAACGCTCTTTGGTAGAAAGTCAGAATCAATTCGACTAAGTAAGGTATTCAAACTGTCATTAAATTCCCTAAGAGTTACGCCATTTTGTTTGCATATGTTGAGATATTGAGAATAAAGGGATCCCGTATCTTCCATCACACCCCATATTTGCAGGAAAACTTGTTCTAAATCTTCATAGGTTGTGAGGCTTATGCTTGGAAGTTTAGTGCTCCATTTTATAACAATTCCATTAAGTGAGGGAAAGAAAATTCTAATGAATGTGTCAGGATGTTATTTCCCAGACTGATGAAAGTCATAGATCTCACAAAATTTGGTCCAATGTATGTTACCAGAAGTCCCAGACTCTCCAGAAAACTTGGGTATCCATGAATCAAAATTTTTAGGGAGATCATGTAATCCTCCTTGAATATTGGTTAAGTCTAAAGACTCGAAGAGTTCTTCGGAAGCCCATCTACTAGGGGGCATGTTGATAAGAGTAACTACATGATAAGAGAGTGTGCACTCATGTTCTCTACGGGTCATCATCAGTGGATTCACGATACTATCTCCTTGAGATTATCAAAGGGATGAGGGGATCATCCTCAGTGGAGTCGCCATGTAAGCTTTGTGAAATGAAGGCTTTGGATAAATGCTTACTAAAAAGTGTCATTCGAGGAAAATTGACTTGATGTTCCCCGACAACAATGCCAAAATGTTATCGCGCAATTTATACTTTCCCAAAAACCCAAGGAAAGTGGGTACAAAATTGGCATAACTGGGAATAACCTATCACTGTCACCTTAATAGGATATCCCTTTCTATTTAGGAGTATGTCAAGACTACCCTAGGGGTGACATCCCTAGTGACCTAGGGGGTTTGAGAAGGCTAGGGGAAATAGTCACAAGGAAATCCTTCCCCTATCATAAATCACTCAAATCATTTTTTTTTTTTATGTCTTAAGGATGAAGAAAAATGATATTATTGTGTACCTGCCCAGAACAAGACAACAAGGAAAACATGGCACTTTTCACGTACCAGATGATTGTTAGTACTTCATAAGACAATAAACCTTCATAAAATAAGCTAGCTGATTATGAATTTGCAGCAATGAAA
Organism: Picea glauca; assembly: GCA_000966675.3. Lineage (NCBI taxonomy): Eukaryota > Viridiplantae > Streptophyta > Pinopsida > Pinales > Pinaceae > Picea > Picea glauca. Next base: position 464,777 of record JZKD02S2084378.1, read on the forward strand.
CAATTTATAACAACAATTAATATCTTATAACAACCACAAGATTCTTGCCTTGAAATTGCTTGAAAAAGACAACAAAAAGTGACTTTGACTAGGAAAATTGATAGTAAGTTGTCACAAGCAAAGTTGGAAATGTTTAGCTAGCTTTTAATGTCACTTTTGTAGATATTTTTCTGCAGTGAGATGGCTGTAGCTATATTTTTCAACAACAACAAGTTTAAATGTTCAAAAGTGCAAGAAAACTACACACAAAACTAGCACTCACCTAGTAGATTCACTAGCAATTACCACAATTGAATTTTGATTGGCTCTAGTGAAAGTTATGTAGGTAAATGTGCTGAATTAATGTATGTTTATATGGCTTTAGAAATGTTTTTCTACAATATCAAGTTAGCTTAGGAGTTAGTCTATTTTAGGGTTAGAAAATGTTAGTAAAGAGTTTAAGGATAAGAGTATAAGTGTTTGTTTGATCAATCATCACTTGTAGAAGGTAGTCTAGTGCCTTTCTAGGGTAAATGGAGTCACTAATGGAAGCATCAAATCTTAATAGAAAGATAGAAATGATAATGATATGTTGAAGGGTGGAGAGGATAAGAGAGGTGTTGGTATCCCAAGGCCTAAAAAATCCACTTCCAAGAGAAAATTTGCTAAGTAACAAGGGTTAGGCCCTAGCAATTTTCTCTTTCCTTGAACAAAATGTAATAAAATATGAAATTGGGCATTGAAAGTAGGGTTACTAGAGTTCTACAATGGTAGGTCTCTGGTATCTACTTCAAATTACGTGCTTTTCAATAAATTTTAACACATGGAAGATTATAGGGAAAAAGACAGTAACATATGTCTTTCCCCTAGGGTTTCAAGCTAGCAATTTCATAATCTTAGACACGAAACAAGTAAAAATAACCATAATTGTTCATTAACAATAAAGAAATTCATATTTTTCACTTACTTCACCAAGAATAGTCTAGGAAATCACCCTAGTTGAATATCCTCCACAAGAAAATAGCCAAAATGCACCAAAAATTGCCTCCTTCAAGAACTGCACGCCACTAGTTTAAGCTAATAAAACTTAAGGGAGGCCGAATTTCAGACCTCTACTTGAGTGATGAATGAATGATGAAAAAATACAAGAGTTTTATCTCTTATTTATACAATGATAATGACCTTTAATTGTCTTTTAGGTCATAAAAGGCCGACATGGCCAGTTTTCATAAAAAATCTAGTTTTTACATAAAATTAACAATTAAAACCCTAATTTGACTTTAGGGATGACATAATTCCCCTCTTAGGGTGAATTTAGGCCCCATCATGGAACGCCAGGCCTGAAATGTGAAACGTTAGGCCTCAAAAGGCCTCAAAAGCTGCTGCACATGCCAACTAGGACCAAAACGTCCTCATGCCAAACCCTAATTGATGATGTCAAGGGTCAATATGATGACTTCATGGGCCTTCAAGGGCCAATGTCATAGTGGAAGGGAAAGACCCCCCTAGGTCTAGGCCTGCGAGCATGTCTAGGGAGAAACATCCTTCTTCTTTCCTGGTGTCATCCTCTGGTGTCTCTCTGCCCCTGGTTGGGGTCACAACATCCATTTGGTGGGATTTTAGCCCCATCAAGGTCTGAGCTAATCATATCTCCATATGTACCTTTCCATTGGGAATGATCTTGAAACACCACCAAGTATTCCCTCCATGGGATCATAAGTCATAGGGATCATAGCAATGCCAATCACATATAATAATCAAATTACCCAAACATGTGCATCAAACCCCCCTTTACCCAAACAAATTCTCAAAGTTGTTATTCAGTTTAACAAGTCAAGTTTGGAGAGGGTCTCAAGATGTCCTATTGGGATAATCCTCCTCAAGTTTGGTGTGTTTCCAAGGTGAATATTGATCTAGGCCATGTAAGTGTATGAAATGATGTAGGGGAATGTTTAGGCAAGGGGTGTAGTGATAACAAGGAAATGCAGGTCTTTCTTGTGAGTGCCTTTGTAGAGGGTGAGCTGCACCTTGTCATGGATGTCATTATTTCACATCCCATTCAATTCCTTTTATTATTTGTCTTATTTATTTTTATTTTCAAGAGAATAGTTGGGGGACACTGTCCTAGCATGGTGACCAGTGGTGACAACGTTACCCACAAGTACTTCACAGAAATGAGAAGGTTGGCTCGTGATGAGACCCCATTTCTCTTGGCTATGCCACCAAGAGCCACTACCCTAGTTTGGTGACCAGATAGATGGTAGTTTCATACCGCTACATGCCCATGGAACTAATAGGCTGGCTCATGATGAGACCTCCTATCCACAAACTAGAATTTGAGTTTTGTTTTATCTTACGGGTCCCCTTTTCTTACTGAGAATCCTTTTATTTCTTTCTTAGGAATCTCTGGGTGAAGCATCTCAAGTTTTCATTTTGGATTTTTACTTTTTCCAACTACTTTTACCCTCTGGGCCTTTAGCCCATTCTTCCCACAAGGCAAGGTACAACCCTTACTAGTGTGGAAAACTTGATGCCCAAACCAAGGTAGGGGAAGATGAGAGGGACAATGATGAAAAGTGGTAAGTATGGAAGGAATGGATGATGACCATTCATACATCCACCTAGTGGAAACTCATCCCTAAGGGAACCAACTTAGTAGGGAAATCTGTCACCCCCCCCAGGTATGAACAAGTTAAAGAGCATAATTTCCAAGAAAATGTTATGAAACAATGGAGAGTTCAGTGTGGCATATTCCAATTCTTTGAAAATTAGAGTGACACATACCATGATACCCAGACTCATTACCTCATGGAGCAAGAACCACTGCTACTTCAGAATTAGGACGATGGGATGGATGTTGCTGCTGTTGATAGATAGGATGCATTGAAGAAAATATGGGCCCTCTGGGGCCAAGATTAAGTCATATGGCTCTCGGTACTCCATGTATAGGACCTGTGGGCCTCAAGACATAATATCCTTAGTTATCCATAGGATAGGGGATAACATGCACTACCCTTGGAGAAGGAGCGCTCTACTTGTCTTGAGTTGCTGTTGTAGTTAGTGGATAGGGTTTATCTTTGGGTTCTGGATAGGCTTGCCATAATGATTCTAAGTAAAGTTTAATGTGCTCGGGGGTGGCATATGTGAGTTCCCATGGTTGGGTGACAATGATGTGACATTGTCTATGGTTAAACAAGCATACCAAAATTTCAACATGATTGTTTAACTTCCTCAAGTTACAATGTTTCAATATCCTCCAATTTTTTCCTATGTGGATATGAGCACTTTCCACGCTCACCATGCATGGTCTTCATCGTACTCTTTCTAACATTGATACTCATTCTTTTTTTTCTTATCCTCTAACTATAATACATTTTTCACCTCTCATGTTGTTTGCTCATTATACTTAGTATTATCTTGGACACCTGATTTATGATTATTCCTTCCACTATTTTGATGCATTTGATCCAATTAGTTACTTCCTCAAAGGATAAGGATTTGAAGAAGGGATTGGTTGGAATGTCACTTGTATTGAAATAATGGATAAAATGTCAAATTTTAGCTCCTTTTGATCTATAAGTTTCCTCAATTTTGAGCAAATGTTCAACTTGAAGTATTTGGCTTGCAATTTCTTGTTGAAGGGACTAAATTCCAACATCCTTGAAACTTATTCTATCTCCTTAGTGGAATACTTATTATTTATTTTTCTAATGGTTAGTAGCTATTTATCATGGCCATGGATGACAACATGTATCTATTGAGTATTCAATAATGTCTTGTTATCTTTATGGAAATTAGACCAAATGAACCATAATTTAGAAGAGTCTTCATGATTGAATTTTTTGTGTGCCATTTCACATGTCTAATTCAATTATGGGATACCCACATGAATTACCTCCAATAGAGATCAAAAAATTATTGTCAATTAATAATAAATCCACTTCCTTTATCATCTTTTCCTCCCCTCTTGGATCTATAAAAAATCAAAACAATTAGTGATAGGTTATGGATGTAAATTGTAATGACATTGAGAGCTTATTGATAAGATTAATTACAAATGAGTTTTCTAGGGACCTAACCTCCCTAACTTCTCATGTAGGTAGAAAAATATATTTTCCATTAAATAAAGGCCAATATTAATAAGGCTTAGCAATAAGGAAGAATAAGTCAAATGTAAGAAGATCTAATATAAGCTTCTACTTCTAGAAGATTTTCTTCTAGATTGTTCTTGTGGTAGACATATTCAGTATAAATAGGAGTGGAGGGCATGATAAGTTTTTTCTTGTAATAGAGCACTTCTCTATTGGAGGTTTCCCCCTCAAAGAGGAAACTGAACATTGTTTCCTATCAACAAAGGTATTATTTTGGTGTTGTGGTTTCATCTATTGTGCCGTTTTGCTGTTATTCTCTGCAGAAGCTGTGGGTAATTTTTTTTTAGGGTAGAGACATATTTCGGTGTCTTAAATCAACAATGATATCTTGTTTAATGTTTACACCCGTGGTTGGGGAAGCATACACAAAAAGAATACAAGTGGTACTTAAGCGCACATTGCTGGCCATCCTTGTGAAACTTGTTGGTACTCCTTCGAGTGGTAGCGCATCAGACACCACCTATATACAGACTGGCCTAGATATCCTACAACCCTCCGTATACAAAATGATCGAATTCCTGACTACTATAGTTCCACCGAGAACAACACTTAGGAAGATACTCTCTAGTACTTGGGTAATCATGTAATGCAAATAAGGGTATGGTCTAGCCTCCTTAGTTGGTGCCCTGAGATATTGGTCCGAGTACTACTGTTCAACCCCACACATATATCAAAGAGATATAGAACATGGAAAACCCTTGTCTGTAGGCACCTTGAAAACCCTAACCCTTGGGACATAAACATAATATAACAAGGATATACAATATCTATTGGCGTGCAACCTTACCGCCTACATTCAGGTTGCAAAATTACTACATATTTCTTCCTGTTAATAATTTGGGCATTTATCCATTACAGTGTTATTCCATTCAGAGTATAACTACACGAGTGAAAAAATAAAAATCTTGGGGCCTGACCGGAACCTTAATTGAGACCTATCCCATTGGAATCCTCTTTTTGTTATGATCACAATAATACCTATCATTTTCAACTTTTTTTTCTCTGTGGTCCCAACCCTCTTATTTGGGACTTACCCCATTGGATTCCCACCTTCACCTAATCATCGTGATACCCTTCACCCATAACCCATTTTTTGTGTAGTATCACCCGCCCCTTCATCATGGTCCACACCCGTAGCCAATACCTTGAAGCATGTCTCAATACCTTGTCATATGATTTCTCAGAGGCCCAGAAAGAAGTGCGGAAACTTAGTGCCAATATTACCACCATCAATAATAAAATGCATTCCACCATAGACACTGGAAAACCTGAAACATGAACTCTCTACCCAGATTGAATCCTTCACTGCCTACATTTGCGGAAAGCTAAATATTAATGGATACCTTACCTCATCTGACCAACCTTTTCACCCCGAATGTGATACTTCCTCAAATTCCTAGAATTTTTAGTCCCATCAATTTCACCGTGACCTATGCCTTCCTCGAGTGGATGTGAAAAATTTGATGGCTTGGATCCCATCGACTGGGTAACTCAAATGGAACACTATTTATATTTGTATGACATTAAAGATGAGTTAGACAAACTCCAAGATGGTTTTCTCCATCTAGATTAAGAATGCTAGCAATGGTGACAATGGAGAAAAAAATGCTTTCCAAGGGTATGTGGCTTAGAAACAATTTTTTGTAGATATTTATGAACACTTTGACATTAACACCCACCATTTAGACCATTTGACAAAGTTGAAACAATATGGCATAGTGGAAGACTTTATAGTTGCTTTTGAGCACTTGGGTTTTTGCATAGAGGGTATGTTTGATGATTTTTTCTGAGAATGCTTTATCAGTGGCCTCAAGGATGAGATCTGTGCCCATGTCCTCATGACTTTCCCCCAGAGTTGGGTGGAAGCTACTAAAAGAGATAAGGAAGCACAACAGGTTGCCTCTTCTCAAACAAGAAAACCCTTTATTACTCACACTAAACCAGTCACTCCCACCCCTCCTTCCACTCCACTGAAGATCCAAAAATTGACCTGGGAAGAAATGGTTGAATGGCAACTCAAGGGCCTTTGTTATAATTGCAATGACAAATATTTTCCTGGGCATAAGTGTAAGGAATAAAATATTTCTATGGCCATCTTTGAGAATGTTTCTGAAGAATAGTTTGAGGCTCCCCCTGTGGCTGAGTCACCTGAACCCACTGACCTTACTCCACCCCTGGACCCCCCAAAATTTGAACCAATCATTTCTTTGAATTATATCACTAACTTATTTTCTCCCCAAACCCTCAAGATAATTGGTTACATTAAGCATAAGAAGGTCATCATCCTCATTTCCAGTGGTATCACCCATAATTTTATTCATCGCTGCATCTCCCAAGAAACTAATTTTTATATCCATGCAATCAACAACTTTCAAATCATGATTTCCAATGGAGGTTCCATGAAATGTGGGGGCATTGTGAAAATGTGCGTCTCCAAATTGGTTAGTACAACATGAAATCTCATATGTTTTCTATCGACATGGGTGGTTATGGAATTGTGCTATGTACCTGAATGGTTAAGGAATATTGGTCCCATTCTCATGGATTTTAAGGAATTAACCATGTAGTTCAACCAGGAGGTCCAACAATACAAGTTCCAAGGAATCACAAGGAGGGCCAATAATAGTCTGTTAAACCCATAAAACCACACAATATTTTGAGAGTCTTGGGGTGAGGCCAATCTTGTATAGCTTAAATATTCTTAGGATCCACCTTGACACCATCCTTTCCAACAATATGACCCAAGTACTCCACTTCCAAGGCTCCAAAATCAGATTTAGATTGTTTGAGGAAAAGTTGGTGCTAAGAGAGTAAATGAAGAACTCGATTCACATGAGCAAGATGGGTTGTCCATGTTTTACTATAGATGAGAATATCATCAAAGAAAAATAATACAAAATGACAGAGAAAAGGACGAAAGACATGATTCATGAGGCTTTGGAAAGTGGAGGGAGAATTACACAAGCCAAAGGGCATGACCAATAACTCATATTGGCCCTCATGAGTTCAAAATGTAGTCTTAGGGATGTCTACCTCTTTCATATGTATCTAGTGGTATCCAGAACAAAGATAAAGTTTAGTAAAGTACAGGGAACCACTTAATTCATCCAAGAGATCATCAATGAAAAGAATGGGAAATTTATCTTTGATGGTGAGTTTGTTGAGGGCACGAAAGTCAGGACACATGCGGAAATATACTTCTTTCTTAAGTAACATGAAAACATGAGAAGAATAGGGGCTAGTACTAGGATGGATAACACCCGCGACAAAAAATTCTTGAACAATTTTCTTAATTTCATTTTTCTGGGAACTTATACCATTGGTCCTCCTGGTTGAATTGCATGGTTAATTCCTTAAAATCTATGAGAATGGGGCCAAGAATCCTTAACCATTCTGCAACAATTTCCTCATCTCAAGCCTCGAGGACAAGACTATTTTCAAGGGGGAGGGAATGTTAGGGACCTAATATCCCTATCCCCTCATGTAGGTAGAATAATATATTTTCCATGTAATAAAGGCCAATATTAATAAGGCGTAGTAATAAGCAAGAATAAGTCAAATGTAATAAGACCTAATAGAATCTTCCACTTCTAGAAGATCTTCCTCTAGATTATTCTTCTGGTAGATATATTTTATATAAATAGGAGTCGAGGGGATGGGAAGTTTTGTATTGAGAATTATTGTTATATATCACTTCTCTTCTAGAGGTATCCTCCTTGAAGAGGAAAGTGAACATTGTTTTCTATCAATAAAGGTATTATTAAGGTGTTGTGGTTTCATCTATTGTGTTTTTCCGCTGTTATTCTTTGCAATATTTTTGTTTTCTGTTATTATAATAGATCTGGTACCTAACAAAGTTGATGAAGTTCAATTTCAAAGAGAAAATAATAGAAATTGAGAAAAACCAGGGAAAATAAGGTCACCTCTCTTTTTTCATGTTCACATATTCCATCTCATTAATAATATCGAACATGTTGATTCATAGTTATTTTATTGCATTCATAGTTCTATGTGTTTGTCTGTTAAAATTCTTGACATGGTTATAGCCTTGGTATCGAGTATGATTATTATTTTAGAATATTAGTGGGCCTCTCAACCATTTGTTATGTAATTCATGGAAACCCCACTAATACAATAGATAATGGGAACAAAACACATAACTAAGAATTGAATGTAAATCTCTCAACAATCCACCAATATTGTACAAGTTTGGTCAAGCTCATCATAAATATAATGCATATATTTTCTTTGTTTAAAAAAAATTATTTAATGATTATGTTTGAGATAAAAAACTCTATTAATATTGGTAAAATATTCTAACTTGTGACAAGATCACAATATCATGTGACACACTCACACCAAAGCTACTCAACTGCTCAAAATTTTCACAACAAGTCATTTCTTGCCAAATTCCAAGTACTTTCATAGTTAATAAAGTGAAATACAAGTTGCATGATCTATTGGATAGTGCCACAGAGTTTACTTATTCAACAAAGAAATATGAAATAATGGGGACCAACACTTCTCATATTTAACACAATGGCGACCATGCTCATTCGAAGTAATGATTGATCCATGCATATAATTTGGTCCATTTTAGACATGTTCCAAGTTTTTGTGCACCACAATAGTGTTGTGAGTAAACCTCAAATTCTTTGCATTGTCCTTATGCACATCTAGAAAACCTCCTCACTCGAAACCATTTAGCTTCTACACTTCATTTATTAATCCAATTCCTGCTAATACATTAGTTAATCAATCCACAACAATAGCCTAGATGTGTTAATCTATTACAAATAGCTCATTTATTTTCTTTACCATGACCCAAGTTATCTTGCTTGTTATGTCAGTTTACATACTTAGGGTTAGTGTGCATACATGGAATCGATCTTGCTAAAAAACAATCCTACTCTATCAATGCATATCATACTAACTGTTATAATGTTAACTTTATATAAAAACACAACATGTTTTTTATATCCTTCATCTAAATAATATTAAGATATATGATATACATGCTTACCATTTATACAACATTTTTGAAATAAATGTGTATATACTCACACTTAAACTTTTGGGTTGGTTGACCTTGATTATCTTCATTAGATAAGGTGCCTTCAAAATTGCACCCATTTTCCTTCCCTTGTCTATTTTGTATTGCCAACATTTGTTTCATATTGATGGGATCCATCTTTATTCCAACCCTCTAAATGAGAGGGCCTTACTTACAATATCTCTTGACTATTATTGCCTTATTTGGGTAAAACGGGACCAATCAACCTTTTGATCATACTAAAGGATTATGATTCGACATGATTTTCAAAGGAAACAAAATTATATTACAATCTCTTCATATATAATGCATGCCTTATCTTGCTTCTATATATTTTACTGTTCATGTCTGAAGGCATTCCCTTCAATATTGAATTAGACTCCATGTAATTATTCTATAGCTCCTCCAAATTTCCCATTAAGGGAAATTTTATTTTAAATGATGGTGGAATATGATGTTTTTTATAGTCTTCCTAGAGAGGCATATGAATATGGACACTATTGTATTGTCAATGACTTGGTGTTTGAATCTTAAAGTGATATGAAAACTTTGAAGGGCATATTGAGAATTTGGTATGAGGGAAAAAAATCTGAATTGAGTAGCAAAATTGATTTTTGTAAGCTCCTACAATTGTGTTTGGCCCAGTCTCATGTTAGCATAGTACCCAAAAACAATTGAACCAACATTTTTCAAAATCGACCCCTAGTGGAAAAATTGCATTGAACCTTACAGAGAAAAACCCTAGATCCGGAGATAGTCAAATAAATAATTTGTAGGGAAACAAAATCAAAGGAAAGGGGTACCCCTAGCTATAATATAGTGTCAAGATTCCAACACAATCGGCGATTCATGCATTTGAGGCTTGATTAGAGTTTTATCACATATTGCAATTCATCTCCCAGTTGAGAGTTTGTTGTGGTTTTACCCAATAATATTGTTGTATTTTTGGAAAACTCTTGATTGAGAGTTATCTTTGGTTTTACCCAATAAGGTTGTATTTTTTGCAAACTCTCAACTTCTTATTTTATGGGTTTGTAAAACTCTTGGTTGAGAATTCATAATAATCTTAGTATACTGTCAACCTAAATGTTTGTTTGTTGACACTTTTTTAGCCTCATTGTGCACACTCACCATGGCTCACTCCAAAACGTGTTACCCATATTCATGTGCTCACCCTTTTTCTTCCCAAAAGTTCAAATTGAATGTTAAATTTTTTCTCTTGAAGTTGGGTATATAATATTTGATTTTTTATACGAGGGATTCTAATCCTGTAAAATCAACTAACAACTTAAATATATATATATTCTTGGTATGACAAATCCACATAAGAATTATAGAAAATTGTACCACCACAATTTTTTTCACTTTTTCTCTCTCCAATTTATGGATTCTATACTTGAAATTCTCTAAGTCGTTGACATTATTCCACCATTACCTACCATAACTATGAATTCCTTGTGTCATAAGTTAATGACCCATTGGAATTAGGCCTACTTAAATGATTTACCATCCAATGTTCATTTAATTTATATTTTTTACTTCTTAGCTCGATGAATTATCATGATTTATCCATGACCCATCTCTAAGTATGGATTTCCTATGTAAGAAGTTCATAAGTTATTGAATTTAAGCCTACTTGAATGATTTACCATTCCATGTGCATTTAGTTTACAATTTTTCTTATTGGATGAGTTAACATCATTTACACATAACTCATCTTAATAAATCAACTATTTTTGGATTAGTTAGTGGGATTATACGTTGCATGTAATTATCCTTATTGTTTTATTGTCCTCTTTATAGGATTTGTGTATAAGAAACACAATAATATCTAAGATGTTCCATCTTTGTAGTGCTCTATTCATGGATTGTACTCCTTGTAGGATTTGTGTATGAGAAACACATTAATATCATAGATGTGCCATCTTTGTAGTGCTTTATTCATGGATTTATACCATTGATTTATTCCAAGAAATCCTAGCAAAATGGCAGGCATTTCTTTGGTTTAATTATTTGAATCCACTCACGCTTGTTCCATCTTTTTGCACAATTGAAAATATAAAACCCTAATTTAAATGTTTTTTAAATTTCTTAAAAAAATTCTTTAAAGCACTATTTGACCTTTAGTGAAGCATTTTATTTTTTTAATCCCCTTATTAACCTGGACAATGCGTGTATTTAAAATTATTGTGTTGTATTAAGTTTGGGGTTTAATACACATGCCTAGCCTCCAGTATATTGAAAGACTCTACCCCCTTCATCTCTATTTTTTTTTTATATAATACATGTGTGTTTACTTGATCTTTTTTTTTTTTTATAATACATGTGTGTTTACTTGATCTTAGGGGTTCTAGAATCCAATATTGTATGAAGAGGGTTTACTTACACAATGTTGATGCTTGGTCATGGTAGATATTTAATGGTGTTGTAATGGGAGGAAAATGAGATATCCCCAAGCCAAAAATGGATAGAAATTCTAAGCACTGAAATAAAAGCTACAAACAATTTTAGGGTATAAAAACTTAATTCTTTATTTGTGTGAAGGTTATTTTCTCCCTAGTCATATAAACAAACTATGTGAATTGATGTCAACTATAAATAACAACTTTTCCATAGCCATGATAAAAGGAAATGTGTATTTGAGATAGCCAATAGTCAATATGTCTTTATATTTTCCTAAAGCCTTAGATAGTTTCTAACATTCCTTCATCATGCTTCCTCACCCACAAAGTCATGTCAAAATAACCTTTACTAACCCCCCCCTTTACTAAACCCATTTCCATTTGACTTTTCAACAATATTAACATGTGAAAACTTCTTTCCTTGATTGTTTTTTTCTTTACAATTCCTTTTATGATGTTAATATGACTTACAATGTAGGAAAGTCCCCATATAAAGTCTTAAAATGATAGAGAACGTGTTGATTCAAAACCAAATCTATATTGGAATGGATCTTACATATAATATATGTTTGTCTTTGTTCACCATATTTATGTTTGTTTAAAATCATTACACATATTTATGTTTGTTTAACTTTGATGTCATTGCAATTTGTATTTTAGATATTGTAGTTGTTACTATTTATTTATTAGGTGCTTACAAGTATGATGTTGTTGTGCAAGGGAAGTATAAACACACATAGATTAATGGAAAAATAACAAGAAATATTAACAATCACATCAAGTGAACACTATTTTTATGTGGAAAAACTCTTCTAAGGGAAAAAACCATAGGAAAATGATAATCAATATTCTTATTGATCAATGGAGAATTACAATAGCCAAACACAAGCTTACAACCATACTCTCACTCATCCTACACATTACACTACACTACATTGCTTACCTTTCACCTCTACGGGTATGCATAGATATATAATATATATTATATAGTTAGACAAACTGATTACAACTTGATCCACCCGTTACACAAACTAATCACTATAATGTGCATGCATGCCCATTCTATTTTTCGCTGATACAGTGTGCATGCATCCACATGGGAAATTAGTTGGCATGTTTTAACAATCTCCACCTTGACAACAATTTACCTGATATACCATGCCCAAATTAATTCATCACCTTTTCTGTAAGCCAAGAGAAGCCAAACACCATCGTAGCTTCTCTAACAAAATTGGTTTCGTGAACATGTATGCAGAATTCACTTTTGTATGGACCTTTTCCAAAGACACTCCCCCTTCATCAACAACCCGTCTTTCTAGCCAAATGAATAACACTTTGATAAGCTATATTTCTAGCCAAAAGAATAACACTTTGAGTATCACAAAATACTTTCACCTTGTCCTGCATCCTTCCAAACTCACCTAACAAACATTTTAACTAAATTTCCTACTTACATGAATGTTAGGAAACCATATATTCTTCCTTGTTAGTGGATAAATCAACTATGTTTTGAATATTTGACATCCAACTAACATGTCCTCCTACAATATTAAAGACAGATCCTGAAGTGGATCTCCTTTTTTCCAAGTCACCTAAAAAATATGAATCGACATAACTATAAACTAAATCACTAGAACCATCATAGGTGATAGAATAATTACTTGTTCCCCTAAGATACCGAAGCACCCATTTCACTGCTCCCCAATGCTCTTTACCTAGATTTTCCATGTATCTACTAACAACACCAACTGCATGTGAAACATCTGGTTTAGTACCCATCATCACATACATCAAACTTCCTACTGCATTAGCATATGGTACATGAGAAATGGGAAGCCAAAGGGATTTGTATGGGTTTCACATTATTCATACTGAATCTCATAAGTATTTTCCCCACATACTTCTGTTGTGATAACCACAACTTACCATTTTTCCTGTCTTTGTGTATCTCCATGCCCAATATTTGTTTTGCTTCTCCTAGATCCTTCATATCAAACATCCTAGATAACTTATCCTTTAACATGTTGATTTTGACCATGCTTTTGCTTGCAACAAGCATATCATCAACATGTAACACCAAAATAATGAATGTTCCATTTTCCAACTTTTTAAAGTAAACAAAATGATCATATTCACTTCTTGTAAAATTTTGGCTCACCATGAAGGAATCAAACTTCTTGTACCATTTCCCGGATGATTGCCTCAGGCCATACAATGAATTCTTGAGTTTGGAAAAAAACCTCTTATTGCGATCTTGAACAAACCCTTATGGTTGTTCCATACATATACCCTCATCCAAATATCCATGTAGAAACATTGTTTTAACATCTAGCTGATCTAACTCAAGATCAAGTAAAGCAACTAGTTCTAACACAACACAAATTGAAACAAGCTTCACAACTGGTGAAAATATTTCATGAAAATCAATAAATTTGTTTTGAGAATACCCTTTTTCTACCAATATTTCTTTATACCTTTCAAATTCATCATCAATACCCTTTTTTAGTTTTTAGACCCACTTGAAACCGACAACCTTCCTGTCCTTTGGAAGTTCTACTAGGTCCCATGTTTTATTCCTCTCTAAGAAATCTGTTTCTTCTTTCATAAATTCTTTCCATTTAGCACTTTCAAATACCTTCATTTCTTCCTGATAACAACTAGGTTCTCCATCATTAGACAACAAATCCACATATGAAACACAATCATCATACCTTATAGGATAATTCCTAACCCGTGTAGATATCCTTAGAGATGGTTGAGGCATATCCATAGTTTCCTGGATATTTTTTGCATCTTCTTCTTCTGGAACTTCTTCATGATCCTCCTTTTCTAAATATGGTCAAGTCTCCAACTGAATTTGATGAACTTGTGGTACATGTTCTTGTATCACTTCAACACCTATTGGGTATGATTTTATGAGTGAGGATTCATCAAATACTACATATCTTCTTATGATGAGTTTGTGGGTAGTAGGATCCCGCAATCTGTACCCCTTAACTCCATCACCATAACCAACAAAAGCATATTTCTTTGATATGGGATATAACTTATAACACTGATATTCATAAATAAGATCATAAGCGTCACAACCAAATATTCTCAGATTTGAATAATCACATGAATGACCTATCCATACCTCTTCTGGAATCTTACATTATATTGCAATTGATGGTGACCAATTTATCAGATAACATGCTTTAACAACTCATTTTGCCCACAATTCTTGTTGCAACTTGGTGTAACACACCTGATTCCTAGATGCTCTTTTAAGGGGTGGGGCATCATTCTTCGATTCCTTTAACTATCTCAAATCCTAGTTCCTGGATTTCTATCATGTCCTTCTCGTCTGTCACTACCCAATCACTGCCTTCATGCTCAAAACTGAGTTCTGGGCTCTTAATCTTCCTCTATAATATTAGTGGTAGATGGATTTAGCGCTTTGGCACTTTCATGATTCAACACTTCGACGCTTCGACACTTCAACGCTTCGACATTTTGGTGCTTCGACACTTCGGTGTTTTACGCCTCTTCGCTATCTACGCACGAGACCACTCGAAGTCCCAATTTCCGAAGTCCCGTAAGATTTCCACGTGACTCTAGCCTTCGAGCCTTTTGGTCCCTTTACAATACTACTCCCAAATACTCTAGAGCCATGAAGTCCCAGACTCCTAGAGTTCCAGTCACTTTACCAATCACTTTGTCTAAGAGGCTCATACCAGGGATTGAAATGTGTAAAGGTCAGGGGTGACACATGTCACGTTTCATTGGGTCTATAATGTATTTGATACGTACAAATACAAATGACATGTGGCATGCCAAACTTGGGTCCATGTCGCCCAAGGTGATGCCACTGCACTATGTCACTCTGGATTGACCGTCCTTCATGCCTTTTGATCTCGCGGCCAAGGTTGGTCCACGTACCCCTTGGATCAATGGTCTCCACTACTTTGTAATTTCGACATTCAAGAGTTTCCTGATATAGAATTCTCCTTTCTCCTGAAGTAGGTCAACACCCGGCTGACCACAACCTAGATATGACACTGAGGAAAAGTCCCGAAGCATCCTCGAATCAACGAATCTCATTACTTCGGACTTCAGATCTTATCAAAACGCCACACCTCAAATTCCCCAGAGTGCCCAATTTTTGAACTAAAGGATATAAAGCCACGCATCCCTTGTATATCGATGGTTGAGAGGGATCCCGAAGGATACGAGGGTCGACGATCCTCATTACTTCACAAATTAGGGCTTTGGGGGTTTTGACGTTACAACACCCTTGTTCTTTCGAAGTGGTCAGTGACGGGTTGACCTCAACATAGATCTAATGGTCTGAGGAGGTCCACGTAACTCAAGAGATATATGACTCATAACTTCCATTCAAAGGGTCTCATGGGTCCCATTGATGGGCCACCCCTAAAGGGACATCTGTCATCCCATAACACTTCATTAAGAACAAGTGGCACCTTCCTCAGGCCATCACCTTTCCCTTCCCATGCCATGAGGTCTCCACACCTGGAAATGTCACCAATTGACACATGGGCCCCCACGTGCTCTTCACTATGATACACACATACTCACGATCGAACGGTCAAGAGGTTTCCTGAAATATACTTAGATCCACGGTTCACATTACTTCACAGCTCCTACCTTTGGGGGTTTTGATGCTACAACGTCCTTGTTCTCCCGAAGTGGTCAACGCTAGGATGACTTCATAGTAGATCCAACTATTAGGAGAGGACCTGAAGGATCCCTAGATCAATGGTCCTAGTCACTTCACGACTCCGGCCTTTGGGGTTTTGGCTTCATTGCCACTCCATTTTCTCGAAGAGGGACTTCGCGGAAGTACCATGTGCGGGTCCCTCCTCCTAAATGATCGGATGATAGGTGGGGCTCAAAACAATATTCCCCAAATCTATGGCTCTCCTTCACTTTGTAACTTCGGCCTTTGGGGATTTTGATTCTATAACATCGCCATTCTCTCGAAGTGGAAATTCACTGAAGTCATCTCGGTGTAGATCCAAAGGCTGAGGGGAACCCCCAAACATTCTTGATCGGAGGTTCATGCTACTTTTCCATGGGTAGTTGGATCCCGGTTTAGAATGTAATATAGGTTCACCTAACCACTAGGAAAACTATCCATTGCCGATCAACTTGTTGGTAACCTTATCTCCTGGTAACCTTCGACCAATTTAAGGGTAGTAAGGTCGAAAATAATCTAAAGTCTCGGACCTTTGGAGCTTTGAAGCCAGGAGGGATTATCTTCCTTAGGTGTTGGTCATATGGGTCCTCTTGAATAGATCTCGTCCACTAATCTTCCAAACCAAAAGGTCTTCCCCTTTCAAGGCTTGAACCTCGCTATTCTTCCTGAGATTTATCTTGAAATGGTTAAGGACTTGGGCATGAAATCCTGATCGCAAAGTAATGATTCTGAAAGAGATATCCTCTTCAGACTGACAAGGTTAGATTGACACGATATCTCCTATCTCGGCTATCCTACAAGCTTCTGTCCCAATATGCCTTAAGGAATAAGCTGGGGCATACAGACTATCAGTGAGAAGTTTAAGTTCACAAGGAGATAAATGTATACACATATCACAATAATTCCACACATAAACCATTTAAATATACATATATAAAATCATGCATTCATCCATTATTTCAGTTCAATAAATAAAGTATGAAACACTTATCAGAACCAGAGGACATGATGTGAATGCTAAAAGGGGTGCCCATTTCTACCCAACCATAGGCTCAGTCACTCCTAACAGATTTACCACTGGCCAGCCCCGAGCTAGACCACGATGCTTTGAGATTGAATCTTTTCTTCCAGCTCAATAATAGCTAGGGAAAAAGGTTACTCTCCTACTCCCACATGAACTTAGCAATGGATTCCCTCGATACCAAGAAAGGAGGTCTGCCTGAGTACTTCCTCAGTCACTCACCAACCTCTTTTATCATCTTGTATCTTAATCCTGCTAGCCTCTTCCTGCGATCAGAACATACTGTTTCTCCTTTCCTCTTCGAACCTGAGATCTCAGTCTCTCATCTCTGCACTATTCACAAGTCTTTCCCTTCCCACCATGCCTTCCTTAACAATGATTGTGTGTGGCCCGAATTCCCATTCTGTGGTCAGGTTTGAAAGCCTTACATATGGGCACTCTATCCCATCCCCTCATTAAATCTTGAGGAGGTATTCCCAGCTACCAACCTGATTGTAATTCATTCCTGGGTCATAGGGTTGTTTTGATCCTAAGAAATTAAATCCAACAAAGTACTGGTCTGAAGGAGGTTAACGCAACCATTCTTGGTCCCCTTCACCATCTATTTCATAACATCCGTGGTCTCTCTTGGAGAACCCCCTTTTCAACAGTCATGCAAAACTTATCCATTTTCTATTAATCACATAAATTTACATTCATTGAACTTTTATACAAAGGTTCATCAAATCGAACATTCACACATATCGAGTTTTCCATAGTCTCTTGGCCAATATAGTTATATTTACAAACTGGGGGAAACATGGGTGTGAAAATATACTCCCCCTTAAAGGAACATCATCCTCGATGTTCTATCTATCAATGTGCTCCGTATATACATAGGTAAACAAAAATGGATATGTCTGTCTCACGACATCCTCCAATTCCCATGTAGCCTCATCTGGGCCAACGTGTTTCCACTGCACCTTGAACTGTGTAATGGTTTGGTTCTTGAGCGAGGTTTCCTTCCTGTATAATATGCATTGAGGTGTTAGCGATAATTCTTGTCTTCCGCATCGGGATATCTAGGTCTGCAGGTTGCATGAAGAGCGCCCAAGCGCAACGCACAGAAAAAGTCCTTTTCGGACTTAAAATCAAGCAAGCGGGCAGGATTATAGTGTCAACGGTCCAGATCCATCCATATGAGTAGATCAATGGTTGGCAGGAAATCGCGAATAAGGAAGTTGGATCGAAGTTAACACAATAGATCGCTCCCATAGTGTGTAGGGGAGAATAGCAGCTGTCCATCCAGAGGACGCGTGGCGCGAGATCTAGTCGTGTCGACGTTTCGACATTCGGAAGTTCGAGGGGTGAGAGTTTCATGTTGTTCCACATCTCGAAACCCTGAACCCCGATAGCACCGAAAGAGATGAAAGTAGGGCTCGCGGTGACTTGAGAGAGGAAGAGAGTTATGCGAAGGTGCCAAAGCATCGGGTTTTGCCACAGAAGGGAATACCGCATCCTCCAAGACCAGTTCAGCCCGACTTTTATCCTGGTCCTCGCTAAAGAATTAAATGAAGCTGAATAGAGGTAGTTGAAACCTCAGCTCACTTATTGAATGAAAGGTATGGGGGTTCCGGCAGACAGTCTGCCCGAGATGGTCCTATGCACTGATTTTCTCCAAAGGGTCATGGATGGTCCTCATCTAACCAGATAAAGTCTACGCACATCATGGTGGCCTTTAATGTTGCAACTATCACCCCTGTAGGAGCCATGCGCAGTTAAGGCGGTGCCTGATGAAAGTTATCCGTCCGAATTCGGCTGAAGGGACACCATGCTTTGGATGACTGAACATGTCTCT
The DNA here is from genome assembly GCA_000966675.3 of Picea glauca. Lineage (NCBI taxonomy): Eukaryota > Viridiplantae > Streptophyta > Pinopsida > Pinales > Pinaceae > Picea > Picea glauca. Next base: position 483,919 of record JZKD02S2084378.1, read on the forward strand.
CATAGGCAAATTTTGCTGAGTATATAGACTCAGTCTTTGTATTTTGTAATCTATCGATGGTAGAGCGAAGCTCCCGATTGTAAAGTTTTAGCACACTCTAGTTCTCTGGTTATGCATCTGTATGTGAGATTTCTTGTTTTATGACAGACAATCTTTCTTACTCCATCTAATTTTCATCTTATGCTGAGAGAGTTCGTGAATGAACGATTCGTGCGAATTATTGCAATCATGTTATGATAAAGGATTTATTGTTGCATTGTTGTATTCTCTGGTGTTTTGCATTTGAATGCAAGAAGATATTGTGTTTGGATGCTTTCTTCCCTAGTCTGTTAGAAACCTGTTGTTTATGACAGACCCATGCACTCTTCTTATACAAGTCTTCCCCCCTACTCACCCTTATTACAACTCACTGTTTGAAGTTTATCTAAGACCTCACTTGCCCATGCATGCCCGACCTAGTTTCAGAGTTGAAATGATATTGTTCTGAGTTTACTTCCATTTGATTATCTATTTTATAAAAAAAACGTGACATTAAACTGATGGGCATCGGGCTCTACTCCTGCTGCAATCCAGGAGTGACTTTCATCGCCAAAATTTCTGGCGCCATTGCCAGGGACAAAGTTGAAAATTTTCCCTAGGATTGAATGACATTGAACCTATGATTCTAAAGGTGCATCGGGTATCAGAGCATTTGAAGATTTCTACTGTGCACCTGACGACTCCATTTTGATGACTCCACTGTGGCAAACTTGCCGTGTCAATTGTGGCTTTCAGAGGCAGTCACACGGGGTCCCATCCACAATTGCCTCTAACTAAACCAGAAACTGATTCAGAAGTGGTTCTTAGGAAAGGGAAGGCCTCTTAAGGAGAAGCTTCTGCCACCGAACTAGGTAATCCACCATCTCCTTCTGTAAGAACTCCATTTTCTCTTCCTCAGTTTCCTAGCAGATCACTTTCTGAAGTTTCCCATTTCCTGAATTTTGGGAGTGTTCCTGTTGAGGTTTCCCCCCTTGGTCTAGGATTAGAGGGAGAAATCCTTGTCACTCCCATTTCCCCTGAAGATTCACCTTCGCATACACCCAGGACCACATAATATTTTCCCACTCCTGGCCTTACCGCTCCGCCTCTTGTTACTGTTTCCGCTTCTGCGCGAAGAGAAACATCCGCCAATTTAAGCTCGATAGCCTTCTCCTTGAATCCCCTCTTGTTTCCCACTCCACTTCGGGACTCATTCCTAGTAGCCCCTTCGCGAACTAATTCTCCTCCGAGTTCTCCCCCACCTAATATCCCTATGGCAGGAGCAAATCCCCCTATGACCAGAATGGAGGCCATTATAGCCGCTAGGTATGCTCCCCTCGTGCTACCGCAACCTCTCAACGCCCTCCCAGCAGATGGTTACCTCAAACAGCTGCCCAAGTTTACAGGTGAGGGAGACATAACTGCAGAAGAACACCTAGAAGCCTTTTACAGTTTCACAGATGATAATAACATCATGCATGCAGACGTATGGATGAGGATTTTTGTCCATAGTATTCAAGGCGAGGCTAGAAAATGGTTTAATGCCATGCCTCCCGGATCTATTGATGGGATCGAAGCTTTAGATAATACTTTTTTAAGATAGTGGGGAGATAAAAAAGACTTCATGTATTACATGACAAAGTTTGGGTCTTTGAAGAGAAAATAAGGAGAGTCTGTCTCCGACTTCTTCAAGAGATTTAATAAAATGTACAACAAAATCCCTGCTAAGATAAAACCCTTCGAAGCCTCTGCAAAGATCACTTATGCTAGCGCCTTTGTTCCCGATTTCTACCTTCTGTTGAGGGAAAGAAGAGCCACAACTCTGGCCCATATGCAAGATGCATCAGTGGACGTACAATCTAATATATTGGCTGTTGACCGACTCAGGATCACTGATAGTAGAAACATATCTAGGCAGAGGCCTGAAGCTTCCTCATCCAGTCCCTCTCCCCTGCCCCTTCAGGCAGATGAGATAGCTAGGGTACTAAAGTCACTTTCTGCTAGAATGGAAAGGTGGGAGTTAGAAGGGAAGCCCATGTATAGAAATCCCCAGAATGTTGATGGTAGAGGTTTTCAGAGACCTATTAACAATGGACCATAGGCCTTACCAAGGGAACAAAGGGAAAAAGATAGAGAGGATCAAAGGATTCGAACCCCTCTCCAAAATAACCTGGTTACTCATGAGGGAGGGGAAGAGATAGACGAGTTTGACCCTGAAATTCATTGTGTTGAAGAAGCTCCTCCTTTTCCCCATTTGACTCAGTCTGCATATGAAAAATCCTTGATGAACATCCGAATCCATGAGTTAGGTAAGGGAGAAAAGGCTAGTCACACCTCTATCAGATACAACCTCAGGTCAAGAAATAAAGAAGGATACTTTGACAACCAAGACCAGCCCCCCATAGCAGATAGGCCTACTAAATATGCAACAGTCACTACTAAAGAAAAGAAAACTTAGAGTGCTTCTCCAACAGCCAAAGAGCCTATCACTGAGGTAAGGGAAGCTCTTAAGCCTATCCCATCCTTCAATTTTGAGCATGAGATTCAGAAGATTAGAATTCCTGTACCCCTATCTGAACTCGTTAAAAATGAAGATTTCAAAAGGTCCCTCTCCAAGTTGCTACAATATGAGTCCCCCCAACCTCCCTCTGACTCAATAAACCTTCAATATGAGAAGCCAACAGTCGTCCTAGGGCCCATGGTAGAAGATAGAGATGATTCAAACCCTCCCTTCTACACATCCCTGAACATACATGATAAAGTGATGCATAATTGCCTCATGGATTCAGGGGCTTCCCATAACCTTATGCCCAAAGTAGTAATGGAAGAGTTGGGGCTGGAGGTGACAAAATCTTATCATGATTTTTATTCTTTCGACTCAAGGAGAGTGCAGTGTCTAGGAGTCATCAAATACCTGGTGGTTTCTTTGTTTCAGCTGCCCATGAAAAGCGTGGTCATGGATATTGTGGTAGCAGATGTTCCCCCCAAGTTTGGCATGTTGTTGTCAAGGTCTTGGATTAAAAGACTTGGAGGAACATTACAGATGGATCTCACATACACCACCATTCCGGTCTTTGGAGGGGAACATAGGAGGTTGTATAGAGAAGCCCATCTAGCCTATATTTTCAACGATGAAGCAAACCCCACTAATCACCCCATCTTTGCACTTGACACTGATCTAGGTTCTAGTTTGTTACAGACCATTGGAGTTCCCAAGGCCCCTTTACACATCAGAAAGCAACCCATTCTCAATCAACAGATCCCCCCTCCAACCACCTCTGTTTGGAAAATGTTCTTTGACGGGGCTTCCTCTAGTATAGGCGTAGGCACTGGAGTGATTTTCATATCGCCCTGCCAAGAGACCATATCCCTTTCATACAAGCTAGAATTTGAAACTACCAACAACGTGGCGGAATATGAAGCTCTTGTTCTAGGTATGAGGGCTGTAAAATAAATGGGAATCAAAGAGGTGTTGGTGTTCGGAGATGCATAATTGATAATCCAATAGGGCAGGGATATTTATCGGGCCAAGCATCCTCGACTCAGGAGTTACAGAAATGAGGTATGGGACCTGATTGATAATTTCTTCTCAGCTTTCAACATTACCTTTATCCCAAGGGAAGAAAATACCTCGACCGACTCCTTAGCAGTCTTATCTAGTCTGTTCAGGATTCCTCTGCCACCGAAGATCCATGGTGAGGTCGAAATAAGATACAGATCATCCATCCCAGACAATGTAAATCATTGGGAGGTATTCGAGGACGATCTTGAAATAAAAAAAATTCTTCAGGTCATCGATGCGTTTTCGGCATTGCACATTGATCAGGATCCTGATCCCGAAGGTGACCCCCCCTCTGATATATTCTTAAATAAAATCGTTAATCACCAGATTATTCAACTGCCTAGTAATCACATTCCAAGGGGACTAGTCCCTTTAGAAAGGCTGTTCGACAAGAATGATGTGGTTGTTAATGGTGGTGTTTCAAATAAAGATGCTGATACAGTGGAATGCAACATTGGCACGCAGGAGAAGCCTAGGTTTATCAAATTACCGAGCATCTTGACCAGTGAATAGAGGACGAAATATACTGAGTTGCTAAAAGAGTTTGTTGATGTGTTTGCATGGACACACGAAGACCTCAAGACTTATGACACATCTATCATCGAGCATAAGATCCCACTGAAAGAAGATACTAAACCGTTCAGGCAGAAGTTGAGACAGATAAATCCCATGTTGCTTCTTGTCATGGAGAAAGAAGTTAAAAAGTTGCTAGAGGCCCAGATAATCATCCCCTTGAGATATTCCAAATGGGTGGCCAATTTGGTCCCAGTAAGGAAGAAAAGTGGAGAAATCAGACTCTGTGTTGATTTCAGGAACGTGAACAGGAGCTCAAGGAAAGACAATTATCCCCTGCCCAACATGGAACACATATTGCAAAGGGTAATGGGTACATCTAGGATATCCATGATTGACAATTTTTCTGGTTATAATAAGATATCAGTCATGCCCGAGGACAGGGAAAAGAAAACCTTCACCACTCCTTGGGGGCACATTCATGTATGCCAAAATGCCTTTTGGACTGATGAATGCAGGATCAACATTTCAGCGAGCCATGGACATAGCCTTCATCGGGGAGAAGGACCAGTTTGTGGTAATCTATCTAGATGACATCACAGTCTTTTCAGGGTCAGACAAAGAGCACCGCTGCCACTTGAGGAAAGTTTTCTTGAAGTGCCGGAGGTTTGGTCTCTCCCTAAATCCCAAGAAATCCTTGTTCGCTATGATGGAGGGCAAGCTGCTAGGCCATATAGTATCAACAGAGGGAGTGAGGATCGATCCTAGCAGGGTAGAGGCAATTCAAACCCTGTCACCTCCTAGATCCAAGAAGGAAGTTCGGGCCTTTTTGGGGAAGATTAATTTCTTGAGAAGATTCATCTCAAATTTTGTTGAGTTGGTGAAACACATCACAACCATGCTCAGAAACGGAAATGAAGTGAAATGGACCGCTAAACCCAGGGAATCTTTTGTCCAAATAAAAAGGGCACTAACTGAAACACCTGTGCTGATTAGGCCTAATTATTCCAAACCCTTTCTAGTTTTCTCCTTTGCTTCCTTCGATACGGTAGCAACAATATTATTGCAGAAAAATGAGGAAGGGCGGGAGCAACCCATTACTTTATTTAGCAGGGAATTAAGGGATGCATATATTAGGTATGAAATCATGGAGAAGCAGACCTATGCCTTAGTAAAATCTCTCAAAGATTTCAGAGTCTATGTCTTGCACTCAAAGGTAACTGCATACGTTCCTTCGGCCTCTGTGAAGGACATCCTTGTATAGCCTGACATAGATGGGAGAAGAAGTAAGTGGATTGATAGGATCCTAGAGTTTGATCTAGAGATTAAGCCCACTAAGTTGATAAAGGGGAAGGGTTTAGCCAAGCTGTTGGCTGAATCCAATTGCAGAGTCTTGGGGATTAGCTTCATCAATGCCTGTTCAGAAAATCTGCAAGATGAGTCGGCCAATAAGAATTCTCAGGATGCCTTACCACTAGCAACATGCACCTGGTACAAGGATATCTTGTATTTTTTATGGGAATTGAAGCCTCCTGATGGAATGGGAAAAAGAAAGGTGAGAGCTCTAAATCTCAAGGCAGTCAGGTATTGCCTCATTGAAAAATCCTTGTACTGGAAAGACCCTCTAGGGGTGCTCTTAAGATGCCTAGACCCACAAGAATCCCAGAAGGTTACAATTGATTTCCATAACGACCTTTGCGGGGGGCATCATTTCTGGAAGACCACAACTCATAAGATCCTCAGGGATGGATATTACTGGCCTATTTTATTCGCTGATGTCTGGAGGGAAATCAGAGTTTGCATCAAATGCCAAAAGTTCTCAGGAAAACAACAGCTCAAACCACTGCCGTTAAAGCCCATAGTAGCTGTAGCACCTTTTCAACAGTGGGGGTTGGAATTCATCGGAGAAATTCATCCTCCCTTAAGTGGTCAACACAGGTGGTTCCTAACTGCGATAGACTATTTCACCAAATGGATAGAAGCTACCCCTACCAGGAGCACTTCTCACAAAGTAATCATTAGCTTCCTGGAGGATATCATAGCCAGATTTGGCTGTCCCAGTAAAATCATCACCGACATTGCTGCCTCTTTCAGGTCTGAGCCTTTGGTTAAGTTCTGTGAACAGTTTGAGATTTCGCTGATCCACTCTACTCCCTATTATCCTCAAGGAAATGGACTGGCGGAGTCTTCCAATAAAAGTCTGATCAAGCTCATTAAAAAATTATTGGAAGACAATAAAAGAGCCTGGAATTCAAAGCTCAAATTTGTTCTATGGGCCAACCGGGTGACAACAAAAAGGTCCCTGGGCATCTCACCTTTCCAACTTGTTTATGGAATAGAGGTTGTCTTCCCTACTCAGCTCGCCTTACCTGTGGAAAAGTTATTTCAAGATTATGAAGGAGAGCTGGATCATATGATCAGAAGGATTCATCAGATAGTATAAGTACAATAGACCAGGGAACAAGTGAGAGACACAGCTCATAGTCATCAGCAATGGGTCAAACAAGATTTTGAAAAGAAGGTTAGGAAGAAGGAGTTCGAGATTGGGGATTTGGTACTTAAGTGGGATGCACCCAGACAGGATAAAGGCAAACATAGCAAGTTTGACGCCCTATGGATGGGCCCCTTCAAAATCTCTGAAGTTTTCTCAAACAACATGTACCAGTTGCACAATCTGGAGGGTGAAGAGGTTTTCAACAGCCCAGTGAATGGACATTTTTTGAAGAAATGTTTTGTTTGAGCCTTAGACGGTTCCTTTGTTTGTAAATATTGTCCGTTAATTCTTTGTTCATTTTCTGTTTAGATATTTTTGGCTTAGTAAATGACTCCATAGACCAATAGCAAGGCACCAAAACCATAGAATGAGTTCTTAGAGCATCACAGGGATGACTCTATCCCCCATGGAGCCTATATGTTAGCGACAATTCTTGTCTTTGACATCGGGATATCCAGGTCTACAGGTTGCACGAAGAGCGCCCAAGCACAACGCACAGAAAAATTCCTTTTCGGACTTAAAATCAAGCGAGTGGGCAGGATTATAGTGTCAACGGTCCGAATCCATCCATATGAGCATATCAACAGTTGGCGGGAAATCGCGAATAAGGAAGTTGCACCGAAGTTAACACAATAGATCGCGCCCATAGTGTGCAAGGGAGACTAGCAGCCGTCCATCTAGAGGATGCGTGGTGCAAGATCTAGTCGCGTCGGCGTTTCGACATTCGGAAGTTCGAGGGGTGAGAGTTTCATGTTGTTCCACATCTCAAAACCCCGAACCCCGATAGCGCCGAAAGCACTGAAAGTAGGGCCCGCGGTCACTTGAGAAAGGAAGAGAGTTATGCGAAGGTTCCAAAGCGTTGAGTTTTGCCACATAAGGGAATACCGTGTCCTCCAAGACCAGTGCAGCCCGACTTCGATCCTGGTCCTCGCTAAAGAATTAAATGAAGTTGAACAGAGGTAGTTGAAACCTCAGCTCACTTATTGAATGCAAGGTATGGGGGTTCAGGCAGACAGTTTTCCCAAGACGGTCCTATACACTGATTTTCTCCAAAGGGTCATGGCTAGTCCTCATCCGACCAGAGAAAGTCTGCGCACGTCATGTTGGCTTTTAATGTTGCAACTATCTCCCCTGTAGGAGCCATGCGTAGTTAAGGCGGTGCCTGACGAAAGTTATCCGTTCGAATTCAGCTGAAGGGACACCACGCCTTGGATGACTGAACATGCCTCTGATAGGCGAATTTTGCTGAGTATATAGACTCAGTCTTTGTATTTTGTAATCTATCGATGGTAGAGCGAAGCTCCCGATTGTAAAGTTTTAACACACTCTAGTTCTCTGGTTATGCATCTGTATGTGAGATTTCTTGTTTTATGAAAAACAGTCTTTCTTAATCCATCTAATTTTCATCTTATGCTGAGAGAGTTCGTGAATGAATGATTCGTGCGAATTATTTCAATCATGTTATGATAAAGGATTTATTGTTGCATTGTTGTATTCTCCAACGTTTTGCATTTGAATGCAAGAAGATCTTGCGTTTGGACGCTTTCTTCCCCAGTTTGTTAGAAACATGTTGTTTATGACAGACCCGTGCACTCTTCTTATACAAGTCTTACCCCCTACTCACCCTTATTACAACTCACTGTTTGAATTTTATCTAAGACCTCACTTGCCCATGCATGCCTGACCTAGTTTCAGAGTTGAAACGATATTGTTCTGAGTTTACTTCCATTTGATCATCTCTTTTATAAACAAAACGTGACATTAAACTAATGGGTGTCGGTCTCTGCTCTTGCTGCAATCCAGGAGTGACTTCCATCACCAACATGAGGTTCTGGCAAGAATTCTCCCTCCGGCTTCACCTGAATCACATACCGGTCAATTATATGATTAGAGTCATGTACATATTTCTTCAATAACGAAACATGGAAAACATTATGTGCCTTCACTATGGGAGGGAGTGCTAGCCTATAGGCTACATGTCCCACTCTATATAATATGTCAAAGGGTCCACAATACCGAGGTGCTAGCTTGGCACAAGCTCCCATTCTCAGGGAACTCTTCCTGGGCCTAACTCTGAGATAGACATAGTCTCTTGCCTTGAACTCTCTGGGAGTTCTCTTCCTGTCGGCGTAACTCTTCTGTCTATCCTGAGAAATTTTTAGGTTTTTCTTTATCTAAATCACTTGTTGTTCCATTTCTTTCATCATGTTGGGTCCAATGGTAATTCTATCCACTGGATTACTCTAACTAATTGGAATCTTGCATTGTCTACCATAGAGAGCTTCAAAAGGGCTCATCTTCAATGACTCTTGATAACCATTTTTGTAGGAAAATTATACCAATCGCAAGTAGTCTTCCCACTTCTTAGGCCGATGCATCACATGCATCTTTAACATGTATTCTAATATTTGGTTTACTCTTTCTATCTGTCCATCAGTTTGAGGGTGATAGGTTGTGCTAAACAACATTTTAGTCTCAAAACCAACCATCAAGGATTTCCAAAATCTTGAAGTGAATTTTGTGTCTCGGTCAAATAAAATCTCCCTAGGCATGCCATGTAGTCTGAATATCTCCTTCAAGAAGATGTTGGCAATATATATTGCCTTCAAGTTGACTTGACAATAATGAAATGAGTTGACTTGCTTAATTTTTCCACCACTACCATGATGGCATCCTTCTTCTTGAATTATTTTGGTAATATAGTGATGAAATCCATGGAAATGGATTCCCATTTCCATTCTGGAATTGGTAGAGGCTATAACAACCCTGCTGGGTGTCGGTGTCCTGCCTTAACTTGTTGGCATTCTAGACACTTAGCTAGATAGTCAACTATGTCCTTTATCAATCCATACCAATAGAATTATTTTCTAGTGGTCGTAATCATCTTCTGATAACCTGGATGACCAATATATGGTCTCTTGTGTAGTTCATCCATTATGAAACTCTTCAATTCATCACAACTTGGGATATACAATCTATTTATGTAATTCAACAGGCCTTCATCAAACATCTGATAGCCTTCATACTTTAGCCATGTGGGATCTTGCTTTAGGTACGATGTCACATTCTTGAAGAATGCATCTGTTTCTTATGCATTCCTGACTCTCTTCTTGACATTTGTTTCACATGTGCTTACCGCTGCCAGGTGAATCATTTTCACACTTTTGCTAAGGGCATCAACTACCCTATTTTCCTTTCCTTTGATGTGTTTGATTTCAAAATCAAAATCACTAAGGAGAGCCATCCACCTAACTTGCCTAACATTGATCTTTGGTTGATCAAACATGTGCCTCAACCCCCAATGGTATGTCATAAGTAAAAATATCATACCCATGAGGTAATGCCTCCACATTTTTAAAGCATTCACTATGGCGGACAACTCTAGATCATGGGTCACATAGTTGATTTCATGTTCATTCAATTTTCTAGATTTGTAGAAAATTACACACCCTTCTTGCATAAGGACTCCTCCGAGTCCTTCCTTACAAGCATCTGTACACACGAGGAAGTAATTATCAGGGTCTGCAATATTTAACATAGGTGCATGGGTCAGAAGGTATTTCAGTTCCTGAAATATTTCTTCACATTCCGATGACCAAGTGAATTTAACCCCCCTTTTCTGAAGGGTAGTGATTGGACAACCAATCTTGGAAAATCCTTTTATGAACCTTCTATAGTATCCTGCTAAGCCCATAAAGGATCTAATATTAGATACATCCTTTGGGGCATGCCATTCCATGATAGATCTGATCTTGTTAGGGTCTAATTCCACTCCTTCTTCAGAAATGACATGACCTAAGTAATGGACTTGCTTCTGGAAAAAGTCACACTTGCTAAACTTAGCATAGAGTTGATGATCTCTTAGTAATTGAACCACTAGTTTAATATGTTCTTCATGCTACTCTCTATTCTTAGAGGAAATTAGGATATCATCAATGAAAACCAATACAAATCTGTATGAGAATTTTCTGAGTACATTATTCATTAAGCACATAAAAGTGGCGGGGGCCTTGGTTAATCCAAATGGCACCACCACAAATTCATAGTGACCATATCTGGTTATGAACGCTGTTTTGTGGATGTCTTCATCCTTGATTCAGACTTGATGGTATCCATACCTTAAGTCAATAATTGAGAAAATTGAAGCACCCCCTAATTGGTCGAACAAGTCATCGATTCTTGGTAAGGGATACTTGTTCTTTATGGTTGTCTTATTGAGTTGTCAAAAATCTATGCACAATTAGAGTGTGCCATCTTTCTTTTTCACAAACAAGGCTGGTGCTCCCCATGGAGACACACTGGGGCAGATGTATCCTTTGTTCATCATCTCCTTTAGATGTAGCTTGAGCTCAACTAGCTTTGGTGTGCTTATCCTATAGGGTGTTCTAGACACTGGCACTGCTCCTGGTGAAAGTTCTATCAAGAATTCAATGTCTCTTCTCGAAGTTAGACCTGGTACCTATTCTAGAAACATGTCTTTATACTCTCTTAATATGGGGTGGTACTCTAGGTTTGGTTTGTCATCCTCAACAGGTTCCAACAACTGTATTTCATATAGAGGACATCACTTTCTGCAATACTTTTTCATTTGAAGGGATGATATTTGTCTTACTGAGACATGATTCTGAATCCCTTGGAGGGTTATTTTTCTCCCTTCTTCATTTTCAGATTCCAAAGTTTTATGGTAACAATCCAACTTGGTTTTATAAGTGGCTAACTAGTCCATACCAACCAACAGGTCATAAGACCCTAGGGGCAGTATGTTAAGGGTCACTTGGGTGGGAAATCCATCCATGATGAATTGGAAATATGGTATGACCTCTTCTACCTTTATTTTGGTTCCATTGACTAGTTGTACCAACCATGGTTTAACATGTCTAACTGGTTGCAGTTTAAACATATCAACACTCTGAGGGGACAGATAACTCAAATTAGAATCAAGGTCAATTAAAATTGAAACTAGATGGTTGGCGATCATACCTTCCATCTCCACCACTGAAGCTTGGTGGTCGACTTGTTTATTATCCAAGGATGCATAAATCCATGGCATGCTCCTAGCCACATCATTGAATATGGTGTATTCTTGAATGTTGTAGACTCTCCTATTGTTCTGCTGTCTGTATGGAAAATATCTTAGCAGATGTTCTTCTCCATAACCCCAACATTTAAATGTTTCTTTCTTTGGGTCATCAGTCTTTCCCAGGGTCACTTTAAAATGCTTATTTCCACTATGGGAGGGGAAATTCTGTTGATATACACTTCTAGTAGGAAGGTTCCTCCTAGAACCCTTTCCATAGCTCTTAAATCTTAAGGATTTGAACCCCTTCTTCTTGAATCCTGAACTTCTTTTCTTCTTCCAGTCCTCATGAGGTTCTCTCTGATTCCCAAACTGTTCATAACAATACCTTGCCTTCTAGATAGTATTTTATAAGGTCTTTGGCTCGTCAAAATCAATCCTGTCCTGACAGGACTGAGGTAACCCACTAATAAATCACTGCACTTTTACCTTTTCATCCCTTATGTAGGGTACATACCTTATCAACTAAAGGAATTTATTGATATATTCCTCTATGGTGAGTTGTCCCAGCTTGATTTCATATAATGCCTTAGTCTTCCCATCAAAGTATTTCTCTTACAGATACTTCTTCTTGAAGTATTTCTCAAATTGTTTCCATGATAAGTCCTTCTCATTGATTCCTTTCACATTCCTAACGTATTCCCAACAAATGGAAGACTTTCCATTTAGGTTGAAACTTGTCCAAGTGTTGTAACCATTCTATGATACCAATTTGTAACACACCCAACCCATAGATGCTCTTTTAAGGGGTAGGGCATCATTTTTCGTTTTCCTTAACTATCTCGAATCCTAGTGATCTAGATTATTTTCGGCACGAAATGAGAGTGGAGATATAATAAAGAAATGCACATAGATATCACAGATATCCAATAATATAAAAGAAATGTATCAAATATTCAACCATAAACATAGAGATACAATAATACATGATTTATATTAATGAAAGAAATGTACAGAGACTGTAAAAATACAGAGTGAAAGACTCACTAGAATGGTGGCAACTTATCTCTGAGAAGAGATGTGACAAATACTCGCATTTGCAAGAAGATGATTAAAATTAGGCTCTGAAGGCCTTTTTAAAATCAACAATAATTCTCAAAACCCTAGACATCCAAAAACCTAACCCTAGTATATGAAGCGCCAAAAGTCACGTGGGCCCCGTTTGGGTAAGTTAGTACATCAACTTCCCAGGGTCGTAACTTTTGCATACGATCTTCGTTTTAGGTGCATGATAGCCCGTTGGAAAGGTATCGTCGAGGAGATTCATTTTGGTTGCAATATTGAAGGAACTTCCATATTTCTCCCCATTTTACCAAAAATGTCGTTTAGAGCCTAAAAATGGCCTCGGAAGTTAAAAACTGCTAAAAATAGTAAATTACCAAAAATTCCAGAAAATTATTTTGAGCCAGTTGGAAAAGGTGGGTGGCCACCAATATCCACTTGGATCAATCCTCCCTCCCTAGGAAGCAATGGTCTCCATTGCGTTGAGTGCCCAGGGGAGAGGAAAAAATGTTTGTTGACTCTGAATCTTGGTGAGCTGCTTGCCTTGCTGGAGACATCGCGTTGCTTAGTTTGTTTAAGTCTGTCACAAACCTGTTGAGGCTTAGGCTGTTCAAAAATTCAAGATACATGAGAGGACAATGTGCAGAAGGAATATGTGTGCTTTGTTGCAACCTTTTCGACCTGCTTTTGTTGGATAAAAGGTGCTTGGGGCAAGGCTGTAGTGGTTGCAGTGTCCTTATGTTCCCCTTTTGAATAGATTGTGAAGAAGCTGAATTTTGTAGTATGAGATACTACCTTGAAGCACTGTTTAGGTGGAACAATAATTGGAACTGCCTTTGGTATTTTGTAGAGATGACCCCCTAGAGAAATAATGACATTGCGGGGTCGAGACTCATAAACAACATGGCATCTCCACATATATGGTTGGCCCAATAGAACATCACAGACATACAGTGGGGAAAAATCACATAATACATCATCCTTGAAGGGCTGGATGCCATATGACAATCGACACTGCTAGCTGACATGAAGATCTCGTCCTTGGCGAAGCCACTCGATGTTGTATGGCTGCGGGTGTGGTGTTGTCGACAATCCCAACTGTTTGACGACCTCTGCTGAGATGAGTTTCTTTTGGCTTCTGCTATCAACAATAAAATGTAGCGGGGTCCCCTTCACCCACATCTATGAATGAAAAAGGTGCTCCCCCTCTTCAGGATCTGTTGGTTCTTCTGGTTGAATTGTTGCAGTCGCAACAATAACAGTGGGGTCTGTGTCAATGATTTGTCCTTTACCATTATTTTCAGAATCAGATTTCAAATCAGGATTCGGCTCCTTGTCTTTGATCTTAGCCACCAATGACTGTTTTGAGTGACATTCATTGATGTTGTGCCAGGGGATTTTGTGGAAATCGCACCCTTTTACAGAGTCCTTCTTTGTTTTCCCATGACCCTTCTTTTCCTGTGGCTTGGACTAGCTTTCAAGAGACTGTTTGTTAGGAATGTATTTGTGATACTTTGGTTGTTGCAAATTTGAAGACCCGAACTCCCATTTATTCTGGTGCTTAAATTTCTGCTCTATTTTAACATCATATCGATAAGCAACACCGAGTGATGAGATATCTAGAAAATCCATTTAATTTTGGATGTATATGTGTAGAGTCCCACGATATTTTAGAACCAAATGTTGTTCAATGTATTTGATACTGGACTTGGTGCGCAAGGTATGGAAGGTATTGGTGAACTCCGGAACTTCTTGGCCCCTCTCTTGCCGTAGTGTGGTCTATCTCATGTACTGGTCCTCATAGTTTCAAATAGGGTAATACTGTTCCTTTACCGCATCCACAAAAAAATACCAAGTGGGCTCGACCCCATATATTCCAGACTCCTTTGTGGAACTTTTTTCCCAGTAAGTTTCCCACCAATGTTTGACATGGGGGAGATATTTAAGGAGTGCGAAGGTGATCTTTTCCCTGCCGGAAAAATTATGAGAAGAGAAATAACCTTCTAACAGATTTAACCATTTTTCTAGGGCATTTGCATCTATTTGACCTTCAAATACGGGAATATCAAAATTAACCTGTACCTTGAAAGGAGAGGTGCTTCCAAAGTGGTCGTTTGATGAAGATGCACCTGTTTCTATTAATAGGCATTGAAGGATGTGGGAAAAATTCTCAATCATTTCGTCCCTCTGTCACGTGAGAGCTTGCTCAAGCAACAGATTGATAGAATCGTTTGCTTCGTCGTTTTTCTTGTTCTTCTTCCATGGACGATTTCTCGGGCATGCAAGAGAAATTTTATTCAAGAGAGACAATCTTGAGACCCAACTTTCTATACTTTGCCTCGTTGGGGACATGCACTAAAAAAACAATCAAGAGCAGTTTGCTTTGATACCACTGATCCAGATTATTTTCGACACAAAATGAGAGCGAATATATAATAAATAAATGCACAGAGATATCGTGGATAACCAATAATATAAAATAAATGTATCATATATGCAACCATAAACACAGAGATACAATAATACACGATTTCTATTAATGAAATAAATTTACAGAGACTGTAAAATTACATCCTGAAAGACTCGCTAGAATTGTGTCAACTTATTTCTGAGAAGAGATGTGACGGATACTTGCATTTGAAAGAAGATTATTACAATGAGGCTCTGAAGTAATTTTTAGAATAAACATGAATGCCGAAAACCCTAGACATCCAAAAATCTAACTTTAGGAGATGAAGCGCCAAAAGTCATGTGGGCCCCATTTGGATAAGTTAGTACATCAACTTCTCGGGGTCATAACTTTTGCATACGATCTGTGTTTTAGGCGCATGATAGCCCATTGGAAAGGTATAGTTGAGGAGATTCATTTTGGAGGAAATATCAAAGGAACTTCCATATTTTTCCCTGTTTTCCCAAAAACATCGTTTAGGGCCTCAAAATGGCCCCAGAAGTTAAAAACTGCTAAAAATAGTAAATTACCAAAAAGCCAAAAAACTGTTTTGATCCAGTTGGAAAAGGTGGGTGGCCACCTATATCCACCTAGATCACCTATTTCCTAGATTTATATCACGTCTTTCTCATCCGTCACTACCCAATCATTGCCTTTATGCTCAAAACCAAGTTCTGGGCTGGACTTAATCTTCCTCTATAATATTAGCAATAGAGGGATTCAACGCTTTGGAACTTCAATGCTTCGACACTTCGACACTTCGACACTTCAGTGTTTTATGCCTCTTCGCTATCTACACATGAGACCACCCAAAGTCCCAAATTTCTGAAGTCCCGTAAGCTTTCCATGTGACTCCGGCCTTTGGTCCTTTTGGTCCCTTTACAATACTACTCCCAAATCCTCTGGAGCCCCGAAGTCCTAGACTCCTGGAGTTCCATTCAATTTACAAATCACTTTGTCTAAGCAGCTCGTACCAGGGATTGACACGTGTAAGGGTCAGTGGTGACACATGTCACGTTTCATTGGGTCTATAAGGTATGTGATACACATGAATATGAGTGACACGTGGCATGCCAAACTTGGGTCCACATCACCTTGGGTGACACCACTGCACTACATCACTCCCGATTGATCGTCCTTCATGCCCTTTGATCTCGCAGCCAAGGTTGGTCCACGTACCCCTTGGATCAACAGTCTCTGCTACTTCGTAACTTCAACGTTCAATAGTTTCCTGATATATACTTCTCCTTTCTCCCGAAGTAGGTCAGTGTCGGGATGACCACAACCTGTATCTAACAACAAGGAAAAGTATTGAAGCATCCTCAAATCAATGACTCTCGTTACTTCGGGCTTCGAAGCTTATCGAAACACCATGCCTCAAATTCCCTAGAGTTCCTAGTCTTCGAACTAAAGGATCTAGTGCCACATGTCCCTTGTATATCGACGGTTGAGAGGGATCCCGAAGGATATGAGGGTCGAAATTCCTCATTACTTCATGAATTCAGGCTTCTAGGGTTTTAACGTTACAACACCCTTTTTCTTCCGAAGTGGTCAGCACTGGGATGACCTCGACATAGATCTAATGGTTCGAGGAGGTCTGCGTAACTCCAGAGATCTATGACTCGTAACTTTCTCTCAAAGGGTCTCATGGGTCCCACTGATGGGCCACCCCTAAAGGGACATATTTCATCCCATAACACTACGGTAAGAACACGTGGCACTTGCCTCAGGCCACCACCGTCCCCTTCCCATGCCACAAGGTCTCTACACCTGGAAATGTCACCACTCGACACATGGGCCCCCACGTGCTCTTTGTTGTGATACACAAATCCCCATGATCTAATGGTCAAGAGGGGTCTTGAAGGATCCTTAGATCCACAGTCCACATTACTTCATAGCTCTGGACTTCGAGGGTTTTGACGCTACAACGTCCTTTTTCTCCCGAAGCGGTCAACGTTGGGCTGAATTCATAGTAGATCCGACAACTAGGAGAGGACCTGAAGGATCCCCAGATCAGTGGTCCTGGTCACTTCGTGACTCTGAACTTCGACATTTTGGCTTCACTGCCACTCCATTTTCCCAAAGTGAGACTTCACCGAAGTACCATGTGCGGGTCCCTCCTCCTAAATGATTGGATGATAGGCAAGGCTCTGAACAATCTTCCCCAAATCTATGGCTCTCCTTCAATTAGTAACTTCAGAGTTTGAGGAGTTTGATGCTATAGTATCTCCATTCTCTCGAAGTGGAACTTCGCCGAAGTCGTCTCGGTGTAGATCCAAAGACTCAGGGGAACCCCTGAACATTCTTGATCGACGATTCATGCTACTTCACCATGGGTAGTTGGATCCTAGTTTAGACTGTAAGATAGGTTCATCTAACCACTAGGGAAACTGTCCATTGCGGGTAACCGAATCTCTCGATTACCTTCGACCAATTTAAGGCTAGTAAGGTCGGCAATACTTCGAAGTCCTGGACCTCCAGAGCTCTGAAGCTAGGAGGGATTAGCTCCCTTAGGATTAGCCTAAGATTCTTACATGTTATTCATATGGGTCCTCTCGAACGGATATCATCCACTCTTCTTCCAAACAAAAAGGTCCTCCCATTTCAAGGCTTGAACCTCGCTATTCTTCCTGAGCTTTATCATGAAATGGTTAAGGACTTGGGCATGAAATCCAGATCGCACAATAAGGAGTCTGAAAGAGATATCATCTTCAGATGGACATGGTCAGATTGACACGATATCTCCTATCTCGGCTGTCCTACAGGCTTATGTACCAAGATTACTCAAGGGCTAAGCTGGGGCATACAGACTATCAGTTAGAAGTGTAAGTTCACAAGGATATAAATGCATACACATATCACAATTATTCCACACATAAACCATTTATATATAAAAATATAAACTCATGCATTCATCGATTATTTCATTTCAATACACAAAGTATGAAAACACTTATCAGAACTAGAAGATGTGATGTGACTACTGAAAGGGGTTCCCGTTTCCACCCAACCATAGGCTCAGTCACTCCTAACGGATTTATCACTGGTCACCCTCGAGCTAGACCATGATTCTTTGAGAATGAATATTTTCTTCTGACTTAGTAATAGTTAGGGACGAAGGTTAATCTCCTCCTCCCACACTTTCTTAGCAATGGATTCCCTCGATACCAAGCAAGGAGGTATGCCTGAGTACTTCCTCAACCACTCACAAACCTCATTTATCATCTTGTAGCATAATCCTACTAGCCTCTTCCTGCAATCATAACATGCTCTTTCACCATTCCTCTTTGAACTTGAGAGCTTAGTCTCTCATATTTGCACTCTTCGCAGGTCTCTTGCTGCCCACCACGCCTTCCTTAGAAATGATTGCATGTGGCTCGAATTCCTAGTCCGTGGTCAGGTCTGAAAGCCTTACATATGGGCGCTCTACCCCATCCCCTCATTAACTCTTGAGGAGGTATTCCCACCTACCAACCTCACTATAATTCATTCTTGGGTCAAAAGGTTGTTTTGATCCCGAGAAATTAAATCCAGCAAAGTAATGGTTTGGTGGAGGTTAATGCAACCATTCCTGGTTCCCTACACCATCTCTTTCATAGAATCCATGGTCTCTCTTGGAAAACCCCCTTTTCAACAATCATGCAACACTTATCCATTTTCTATTAATCACAAAAATTTACATTCATTGACCTTTTATACAAAGGTTCATCAAATAAAAAATTCACACATATCGAGTTTTCCATAGTCTCTTGGCCAATATAGTTAGATTTAAAAGCTGGGGGAAATAAGAGTGTTACACTTGGCATTTCTGAGCATGCTCCTTTCTTTCTCTATAAGAGTCCTATTCATGAGTTCAACAACACCATTTTGCTTAGGAGTATAAACTGTGGTCTTATGTCTTTCAATTCCAATTTCCTTGCAATAGTTTTCAAATTCCATAGATGTGAAATCACCTCCTTTATCTATTCTCAAACATTTGATTGACGTGTTAGTTCTCGTTTCAACCAAATCTTTGAATTGCTTAAAAGTATTAAATACACAATCTTTTCTTTTAAGTAAATATATCCACACCTTTCTAGAGTAATCATCTATAAATGTCACAAAAAATGACAATCCTCCAAAAGACAATGTAGGGGATGGTCCCAAAACATATGAATGAATGTAATCAAGAATACTTTTGCTTATATATCTTCATGTTTTAAACTTTTGTCTACACTGCTTTCCAAAAACACACTACTTGCATAAGTTCGAATTCAAAAAATTTAAACTTGGAAGTGACTCACGATCAACCAATACCTTGAGCCCTTTCTCGCTCATATGACCCAAACGCTGATGGAATAAATGAGTAGAGTCACTTGCACCTTCAGATTCTACCACTGCTTGATTTATTTCAGTCCTTCCTTTAGGTCGATAAAGGTTCCTGATCCTCTTTTCCTTCATGAACACTAAGATGCCTTTGGAAACCTTCAATACTCCACCTTGAATTGTACACTTATAACCAACAAAATCTAGAACTCCCAAAGATATTAAGTTATTTCTAAGTTCAGGTACATGTTTCACATCTGTTAACGTTCCTACAATACCATCATACATTTTAATCCATATGCTACTAACCCCAACAATTTTACAAGAAAAATCATTTCCCATAAAAACAACACCATCATCAATAGATTGGTAAGTTGAGAACCAATTTCTATGAAGACAAATGCGACTGGATGCACCATAATCTAACAACCAATGCTAATGTTGTTGTGAAACATCACAAGTAGATAATACCTCATCAACCTTACCTGAACCTGAACTTTAACTTGTTTCAGTTGAATTAGATTCCTTTTCTTC
>JZKD02S2084402.1:0-15385 GCA_000966675.3 Picea glauca
GCTTTCCCAGGAGGCCAAGCAACACCAACAACCGAGTATTGTGAAATCTGTCGGATCCATGGGCATGGGCCAAGATAGTGCTCCATCATGCAGAAATATTCAAAAGTACCAAACATAGTACACTGTGAGCTCTACGTGTCTACTACACATACTACCTGTTTTTGCAAGAGTTGGTTCTAGGTTGTAATAGAGTCAAGCCTTAGCACATTTTAAATGAAAAAATAATTTATCACTCAGAACTTGTTTTGGGTTGCATGCAGGTAAATTCTGAGATAACCACGAACCACTTTTGATTGGAAGCTGCCCCTTCCAACCCGAGAGGGATCTCTCAAATATATGTCACGATAGGATATCTAATAAGCTTAACAACAGGAAGATCTATGGGCAACATAAATTTTTGAGGTTTTTAGGGTTGATGGGTTGGATCGGGAGGTAGTCCATTAGGCATGGAGTTAAATGATCAAGAAAATAGCAAGAGTGTTTCAGAAATGGAAATACATGGAGCAGAGGCGAGATAGAATTTGATTAAAAAGAGAAGGATTTCTAAAAGTACGGAAACAGAATAAAGAGAAAACATATCAATACACAAGGACCACTTAGTGATGAGTGAATTTCAAGCACATATCAGTGGAAAGAGATGGTTGGGACAGAGCATCTAGCAAAGGAAGGATTATGAATCTTTATCTCTGCAAGAAAAAAACTATAACCATTCTGCAACAGAGCATATAATAGAGGATGAATTCTATTAAAAAATAGTTAAAAATCAAGAAGAAAATATAGATGGAGTGATATTGAAACTAAGAAAATGGACAAACTCTAGAAGCAACATCACAAGAATCTCTGATATGGATAAAACATCCTTCTACAATCTTATATTAAACTAAAAATGAAATCTACATCCTAGGAGTACTACTCCTGTGTGTATTTCCCCCCATTCCTTTTAAAAATATGCCTCATATATGTATTGAGGTCAAAATCCTCTCTAATCTAAAAGATAAGAATATTTACAACCAATTCTTGAAACTTTCTGCCATAGAAAATGGGCCAAAGTGCCGAAAACTAGGGTTGCGGTTACAGCTCTGTATCTCTCGAATAACAACATTTTTGTATAAACTGAAAGAGGATTTTTTGAATCTGTTTATTCTAAGAAAAAACCTTTCTCAGTTCCCCAGGACCCCTTTTCATTTTTCCCAAATCTGCATTTAACAAACATGTGTCAAAATAGGGAAATATGAAATTTGAAAATTAGGGCTCGGAGATGGATTTGATTCTCCCAATATGTGACACCTGTAGGAAACCTGAAAGATGATAATTATCTCTGATGTTTTAGGCACAAAATCCTCTAACCGTTTCTCAAAATGATACTCCAGTCGCTCAGAATCCTCATTTGAAAATGATGACCCAACACAGTAAAAATGTCATATTTCTAAAAACGAACCTCATCTCGCGGGGGACTTTTGACTGCCTTACCAAGATCAAAATGAAATTTTGAATAAACCACTGGAAATATTAGGATTTGTAGATGTCGATCGACTATTCGAGAGTGAAAAACAACCTCTCCACAGCTGAGAAAATTGTGTTTTTCTAATGCAATTTTGCATATGACTGGAGTCCTGATTTTGGGTTTTCAAGATTTAGGGAAACGAAGTAGTGGTTATTAAAATATCTACGTCGACCGAATCCCCTATGACCAAAAAACCTAGATTCTTGAGCTTTTTCTCCATGTGGCTTAATGCTCGGTGTATGCAGTTGTTCCACTGCCAATGCTTCCATTCATTCTCCTAAGGGATCGAAAGCCAAAATTTCAATATTTGTTACAACAAAGGCTCCATCTGGGGATGGTGCTTTCCTACAAAGCACCAAGAAAATAGACCACGTGCCTTCATCCATTGGGAAAATTGAAATCATCCTTATCAAAATCTGAACTCTGTCGCTTTACTTGCACTATTTTGAAACAAAAAACCGCTTATGCATTCATTGGGCTATGGAGTCATAATGTCTTAAATCAAAACCATACAGGATGTCAAACTGAACTAGAAATGTAATTAAAACCATTTTTGTACTCTAATGCTCAAATTCAATCTTATTTATATACACCACCTACTCTAATTGATATCACTAATTTTTTTTTTAAAGTATAGGAAAACTTCCAAATCAACCAAGCAAGTATCCAACTAACAAACTTAATTATACTTCCATATTTGAACAAAAGGATGACAGGAGTAGCTGCAAATTTCAAAACATGCCCTGGGAGAAGGTACTTATAGTTTTGAAATTCAAACTTCAGGAAGTTGGAAATAACAAATTCAGTCCTCCATTTTGACTCCATATAAACTGCTACTGGATCGTAGAAGGGAAGAGATATACCACTTTCACAATTAATCCATACTTCCTCCTATTGGGCAAGTTGTCTGAAATATTTTTGCACACTTTGTCCACTGCTGATTTTTTCTTCCACTGGTGCAAAAATGTCGCATTGAAACTTACTGGTATGTTGCTCAATGGTTGCTAAACAAGGAGGAGAGATCAATCGTTTCAGTAACCCCTCCTTATGTCCTTCACATGTTGTCCAAATATCTTCTTGGTAGTTTTCATACATAGGATGATCTCTTTCATGATGTTGTTGATTGATTTCCTATTGAACCAAATCTTCTTGTTTCTTATCATCTTCAGAAACACTTTCATCACATTCATCAAACAAAGGAGGACTGTCATAAATTTTCATGTGTGATGAAAAATAAATCTGCTCTTCTTGTTCTTCTGGATATTCATCATAAACAGGTTCAACATATAACTCAGGAGTGTCATCAGTCAGACAAATTCTAGGAATATCAACTGTGAAGCTGTCTATCTTAGATCCACACTCCTTCAAATCATATTCTAAAGCATCTTCGAACATCAAACATTCTTCAAGGTTATTAAACATGACAGACCTATCTTCTTCATGAAACAAAACAATGTCTACAAGATGATCCCCTGGAAGGAAATCATCATCATAAATTGGTTTACTAACTTCCTCTAAAGTCCCATGGCTGTCATTATTTAAACTTAGATTTTCATTTTCAGTAATAGAAGAAGTTTCACTCACATGTTCAGGACTGTGTGAATGTTGCAAATCTGTGTAAGCAAGGGCTGTAACATAACTGTTCAGGAGTAGATCTATCTCTTCTTCTGTTAAAGGAGGAGGTGGTCTATGCAATTTCTGGATCAAGCAACTGTTGTTTTCTTTCTCTTCTGCATGTTGACCATGATGTTGAATATATTCTTCTTGAATGTGATCAAAAGAGCTATCATATACTACTTTTTTATTAGCCAACTCTTCTTCATACTGATTATCTTCATCGACTTGAGAAATTTATGATATTCCTTCCTCCTCTTCAAGAAGATGTGTTTGATATGTTTGTCTTATAAATTTTATATTACAGCAATCTTCAAAAAGTATTTCAGTTGAATAGATTCTTTTACAATGTTGATGAAAAAGTATGTGAAAATATTTCAATGAAGGAATACTAGAATGAGGTAAAGATTTATACCAGAGTCTAGCATCTCTTTCTAACGAAAACATAAATAGTTTCATGAGGACATCTTCATGATGTATATTTAATTCATCCATGATCTTGTGGAATTGAAACAAGTGTTGGGGGGATTGTCATCCGCATATTCTCCAAATTTAGGAAGGACATCTTCCCAAACTTTAATGTCTGGAACAGTGTTTGGAAAACCATAAACATTTGCAAAGTCCAGAGGAGCAAACCTTGCAGCAATTCGAGCGAAGAACGAATCCGACATTTTGAGACCAGTAGAGTCACCAGTGAATCATATAGAGTCTTCGAACCAAGGATTCGTCGGGTGAATGATCACAGCCAATTGAATGCCTATCCCTTGTTCACCATCAAGAAATAGATCTAAACTTTTTGTCGTATCCCAGGGAAGATAGCTTCGTTCCTCCGTCCTCGACAATGGTGCCAGAAACTTTTGTCGCAAGAGTTGGTTCTAGGCTGTAATAGAGAAAAGCCTTAACACATTTTAAATGAAAAATTAAGTTATCACTCAGAACTTGATTTGGGTTGTGTGCAAGTAAATTCTGAGATAACCATGAACCACTTTTGATTGGAAGTTGCCCCTTCCAAACCGAGAGGGATCTCTCAAATATATGTCATGATAGGATATCCAATAAGCTTAACAACAGGCAGATCTATGGGCAACAGAAATTTTTGAGGTTTTTAGGGTTGATGGGTTGGACTAGGAGGTAGTCCATTGGTCATGGAGTCAAATGATCAAGCAAATAGCAAGAGTGTTTCGGCAATGGAAATCCATGGATCAAAGGTGAGATAAAATTTGATTACAAAGAGAAGGATTTATAAAAGTATGGCAGCAGAATAAAGAGAAAACATATCAATACACAAGTAGCACTTAGTGATGAGTGAATTCCAAGCACAAATTAGTGGAAAGAGATAGTTGGGACAGAACATCTAGCAAAGGACGGATTCTGAACCTTGATCCCTACAAGAAACAACCTATAACCATTATGCAACAGAGAATCTAACAGAGGATGAATTCTATTACAAAACAGTTACAAATCAAGAAGAAAAGATATATGGAGTGATATTGAAACTAAGAAAATGGACAAACTCTGCAAGCAACATCACAAGAATCTCTGATAGGGATAAAACATGCTTCTACAATCTTATATTAAACTGAAAAATGAAAGCTACAGCCCATGAGTACTACTCCTATGTGTCTTTCCCCCCATTCCTTTTAAAAATATGCCTCATATATGTATTGAGGTCGAAATCCTCTCTAATCTAAAAGATAACAACAGTTACAACCAATTCTTGAAACTTTCTGCCATAGAAAATGGGCCAAACTGCCGAAAAATAGGGTTGTGGTTACAAATCTATATCTCTCGAATAGTGAAAGATGTGTATAAACTGAAAGAGGATTTTGTTCATTTGTTTATTTTGAGAAAACACCTCTCTCAATTCCCTAATACCCCTTTTCATTTTTCCCAAATCTACATTTAACAAACATGTGTCAAAACAGGGAAATATGAAATCTGAAAATTAGGGCTCGGAGATGGATTTGATTTTCCCAATATGTGACACCTGTAGGAAAACTGAAAGAGGCCAATGACTATGATGTGTTTGGCACAAAATCCTCCAACCATTTTTCAAAATGATACTCCAGTTGCTCAGAATCCTCATTTGAAAATGATGACTCAGCACAGTAAAAATGCCATATTTCTGAAAATGAACCTCATCTTGTGGGGGACGTTCAAATGAATTACCAAGATCAAAATGAAATTATGAGGACACCACTGGAAATATTAGGATTTTTGGATGTCGATCAACTATTTGAATGCGAAAAATGACCTCTCCACAACTGAGAAAATTGTGTTTTTCTAAATCACTTTTGCATATGACTGGAGTCCCGATTTTGGGTTTTCGGGATTCGGGGAAACGAAGCAGTGCTTATTAAAATATCTACATCAGCCAAATCCCTGACGGCCAAAAAAATGGACTCTTGAACTTTTTCTCCATGTGTCTTAATGCTCGTTGTATGTGGTTGTTCCACTGCCAATGCTTCCATTCATTCTCCTAAGTGACCAAAAGCCAAAATTTCAATATTTGTTACAACACTACAAGTCAATGTAGAGAGTTGGATGCACTTGCAGAAAGTTTAGACCAAACAACATTCAAGGTGAATGAAAACCCTCAGGGACTAGGAAGAGGTCAAGGAGGTGGAGCTAGAGGAGACTTCAAAAGAGGAAGAATTGGGGGAAGAGGGCTAAGAATATGTTATAACTATGATGAGAAAGGTCACATGGCTAGATATTTTCCTCATCCAAGGTGGCCATGGTGATCTCAGTGCATAACCAATGGGCACACGACTGAATATTTCCAAGAGTTGATTTCAAAATGGGAAGATAGAGTATGACAATGAGGAACTAACCTCATCAGTTCAGAAATCAAGAGGGTTATTAAGGGAAAATTGCCCAACCTTATTATTGTTACTCGAGGAGGAGTGAAGACAGGAGCTAATGTTGATACTCTACCTCAAATCCAGGAAGCAACACCTAAATAATACATGTATGACCCTCTAAAAAAAAAATTATTCTTTAAAGCTTCCATAGAAATATTTTAGAATATTCCTAGCCCTGAGATGCAAGAGAAACCCCCACAACATACTGTTTATCCTAATATGGTGCAAGTTCCTGCTTCACCCCTTGCACCTAGAAACCCTGTAGCCATGCCAAGATAACCTAAGCAACCTCAAAATGTAGCTAAACTTTGGTTTCAATTATTCTCTGACATTCTGGGGAATGATCAACTAACACAAAAGTTGTGAAATGCGCTATACTAGTTTTAGGGAATGAAGAACCCCTAGAAGTAAGAATAAGGGCTAATGTTCCTGAGAAGAGTACTCAGAGAGTGCAACAAAGAAAATTATGAACCAAAAAAGAATTCAGACTAGTAGCCTAGTTAGATCAATTTGAGATCAAGGATTTCATGTTGGATCTGGGATCCGATGTGAACATTCTGCCTAAGAAGACCTGGGAAGCCTTAGGAAGACCTAGACTGACGTATTCCCCAATTTGATTAAGAATGGAAAACCAATATTGTATATTCCCCATAGGAAGACTAGAGAACATGGAAATAGATGTAGCAAGAGTAAAGANATCTCTGCAAGAAAAAAACTATAACCATTCTGCAACAGAGCATATAATAGAGGATGAATTCTATTAAAAAATAGTTAAAAATCAAGAAGAAAATATAGATGGAGTGATATTGAAACTAAGAAAATGGACAAACTCTAGAAGCAACATCACAAGAATCTCTGATATGGATAAAACATCCTTCTACAATCTTATATTAAACTAAAAATGAAATCTACATCCTAGGAGTACTACTCCTGTGTGTATTTCCCCCCATTCCTTTTAAAAATATGCCTCATATATGTATTGAGGTCAAAATCCTCTCTAATCTAAAAGATAAGAATATTTACAACCAATTCTTGAAACTTTCTGCCATAGAAAATGGGCCAAAGTGCCGAAAACTAGGGTTGCGGTTACAGCTCTGTATCTCTCGAATAACAACATTTTTGTATAAACTGAAAGAGGATTTTTTGAATCTGTTTATTCTAAGAAAAAACCTTTCTCAGTTCCCCAGGACCCCTTTTCATTTTTCCCAAATCTGCATTTAACAAACATGTGTCAAAATAGGGAAATATGAAATTTGAAAATTAGGGCTCGGAGATGGATTTGATTCTCCCAATATGTGACACCTGTAGGAAACCTGAAAGATGATAATTATCTCTGATGTTTTAGGCACAAAATCCTCTAACCGTTTCTCAAAATGATACTCCAGTCGCTCAGAATCCTCATTTGAAAATGATGACCCAACACAGTAAAAATGTCATATTTCTAAAAACGAACCTCATCTCGCGGGGGACTTTTGACTGCCTTACCAAGATCAAAATGAAATTTTGAATAAACCACTGGAAATATTAGGATTTGTAGATGTCGATCGACTATTCGAGAGTGAAAAACAACCTCTCCACAGCTGAGAAAATTGTGTTTTTCTAATGCAATTTTGCATATGACTGGAGTCCTGATTTTGGGTTTTCAAGATTTAGGGAAACGAAGTAGTGGTTATTAAAATATCTACGTCGACCGAATCCCCTATGACCAAAAAACCTAGATTCTTGAGCTTTTTCTCCATGTGGCTTAATGCTCGGTGTATGCAGTTGTTCCACTGCCAATGCTTCCATTCATTCTCCTAAGGGATCGAAAGCCAAAATTTCAATATTTGTTACAACAAAGGCTCCATCTGGGGATGGTGCTTTCCTACAAAGCACCAAGAAAATAGACCACGTGCCTTCATCCATTGGGAAAATTGAAATCATCCTTATCAAAATCTGAACTCTGTCGCTTTACTTGCACTATTTTGAAACAAAAAACCGCTTATGCATTCATTGGGCTATGGAGTCATAATGTCTTAAATCAAAACCATACAGGATGTCAAACTGAACTAGAAATGTAATTAAAACCATTTTTGTACTCTAATGCTCAAATTCAATCTTATTTATATACACCACCTACTCTAATTGATATCACTAATTTTTTTTTTAAAGTATAGGAAAACTTCCAAATCAACCAAGCAAGTATCCAACTAACAAACTTAATTATACTTCCATATTTGAACAAAAGGATGACAGGAGTAGCTGCAAATTTCAAAACATGCCCTGGGAGAAGGTACTTATAGTTTTGAAATTCAAACTTCAGGAAGTTGGAAATAACAAATTCAGTCCTCCATTTTGACTCCATATAAACTGCTACTGGATCGTAGAAGGGAAGAGATATACCACTTTCACAATTAATCCATACTTCCTCCTATTGAGCAAGTTGTCTGAAATATTTTTGCACACTTTTTCCACTGCTAATTTTTTCTTCCACTGGTGCAAAAATGTCGCATTGAAACTTACTGGTATGTTGCTCAATGGTTGCTAAACAGGGAGGAGAGATCAATCGTTTCAGTAACCCCTCCTTATGTCCTTCACATGTTGTCCAAAGATCTTCTTGGTAGTTTTCATACATAGGATGATCTCTTTCATGATGTTGTTGATTGCTTTCCTATTGAACCAAAGCTTCTTGTTTCTTATCATCTTCAGAAACACTTTCATCACATTCATCAAACAAAGGAGGACTGTCATAAATTTTCGTGTGTGATGACAAATAAATCTGCTCTTCTTGTTCTTCTGGATATTCATCATAAACAAGTTCAACATATAACTCAGGAGTGTCATCAGTCAGACAAATTCTAGGAATATCAACTGTGAAGCTGTCTATCTCAGATCCACACTCCTTCAAATCATATTCTAAAGCATCTTCGAACATCAAACATTCTTCAAGGTTATTAAACATGATAGACCTATCTTCTTCATGAAACAAAACAATGTCTACAAGATGATCCCCTGGAAGGAAATCATCATCATAAATTGGTTTACTAACTTCCTCTAAAGTCCCATGGCTATCATTATTTAAACTTAGATTTTCATTTTCAGTAATAGAAGAAGTTTCACTCACATGTTCAGGACTGTGTGAATGTTGCAAATCTGTGTAAGCAAGGGCTGTAACATAATTGTTCAGGAGTAGATCTATCTCTTCTTCTGTTAAAGGAGGAGGTGGTCTATGCAATTTCTGGATCAAGCAACTGTTGTTTTCTTTCTCTTCTGCATGTTGACCATGATGTTGAATATATTCTTCTTGAATGTGATCAAAAGAGCTATCATATACTACTTTTTTATTAGCCAACTCTTCTTCATACTGATTATCTTCATCGACTTGAGAAATTTATGATATTCCTTCCTCCTCTTCAAGAAGATGTGTTTGATATGTTTGTCTTATAAATTTTATATTACAGCAATCTTCAAAAAGTATTTCAGTTGAATAGATTCTTTTACAATGTTGATGAAAAAGTATGTGAAAATATTTCAATGAAGGAATACTAGAATGAGGTAAAGATTTATACCAGAGTCTAGCGTCTCTTTCTAACGAAAACATAAATAGTTTCATGAGGACATCTTCATGATGTATATTTAATTCATCCATGATATTGTGGAATTGAAACAAGTGTTGGGCGGGATTTTCATCCGCATATTCTCCAAATTTAGGAAGGACATCTTCCCAAACTTTAATGTCTGGAATAGTGTTTGGAAAACCATAAACATTTGCAAAGTCCAGAGGAGAAAACCTTGCAGCAATTCGAGCGAAGAACGAATCCGACATTTTGAGACCAGTAGAGTCACCAGTGAATCATATAGAGTCTTCGAACCAAGGAGTCACTGGGTGAATGATCACAACCAATTGAATGCCTATCCCTTTTTCACCATCAAGAAATAGATCTAAACTTTTTGTCGTATCCCAGGGAAGATAGCTTCATTCCTCCGTCCCCGAAAATGGTGCCGGAAACTTTTGTCGCAAGAGTTGGTTCTAGGCTGTAATAGAGAAAAGCCTTAACACATTTTAAATGAAAAAATAAGTTATCACTCAGAACTTGATTTGGGTTGCGTGCAAGTAAATTCTGAGATAACCACGAACCACTTTTGATTGGAAGTTTCCCCTTCCAACCCGAGAGGGATCTCTCAAATATATGTCATGATAGGATATCCAATAAGATTAACAATAGGCAGATCTGTGGGCAACATAAATTTTTGAGGGTTTTAGGGTTGATGGGTTGGACTAGGAGGTAGTCCATTGGGCATGGAGTCAAATGATCAAGCAAATAGCAAGAGTGTTTCGGCAATGGAAATCCATGGATCAAAGGTGAGATAAAAGTTGATTACAAAGAGAAGGATTTATAAAAGTATGGCAACATAATAAAGAGAAAACATATCAATACACAAGTATCACTTAGTGATGAGTGAATTCCAAGCACAAATTAGTGGAAAGAGATTGTTGGGACAGAACATCTAGAAAAGGATGGATTCTGAACCTTGATCCCTACAAGAAACAACCTATAACCATTATGCAACAGAGAATCTAACAGAGGATGAATTCTATTACAAAACAATTACAAATCAAGAAGAAAAGATATATGGAGTGATATTGAAACTAAAAAAATGGACAAACTCTGCAAGCAACATCACAAGAATCTCTGATATGGATAAAACATGCTTCTACAATCTTATATTAAACTGAAAAATGAAAGCTACAGCCCAGGAGTACTAATCCTATGTGTCTGTCCCCCCATTCCTTTTAAAAATATGCCTCATATATGTATTGAGGTCGAAATCCTCTCTAATCTAAAAGATAACAACAGTTACAACCAATTCTTGAAACTTTCTGCCATAGAAAATGGGCCAAACTGCCGAAAAAGAGGGTTGTGGTTACAAATATATATCTCTCGAACAGTGATAGATGTGTATAAACTGAAAGAGGATTTTGTTCATTTGTTTATTTTGAGAAAAAACCTCTCTCAATTCCCTAATACCCCTTTTCATTTTTCCCAAATCTGCATTTAACAAACATGTGTCAAAACAGGGAAATATGAAATCTGAAAATTAGGGCTCGGAGATGGATTTTATTCTCCCAATATGTGACACCTGTAGGAAAAATGAAGGAGGCCAATGATCTATGATGTGTTCGGCACAAAATACTCCAACCATTTTTCAAAATGATACTCCAGTCGCTCAGAATCCTCATTTGAAAATGATGACTCAGCACAGTAAAAATGCCATATTTCTGAAAATGAACCTCATCTTGTGGGGGACGTTCAAATGAATTACCAAGATCAAAATGAAATTATGAGGACACCACTGGAAATATTAGGATTTTTGGATGTCGATCAACTATTTGAATGCGAAAAATGACCTCTCCACAACTGAGAAAATTGTGTTTTTCTAAATCACTTTTGCATATGACTGGAGTCCCGATTTTGGGTTTTCGGGATTCGGGGAAACGAAGCAGTGCTTATTAAAATATCTACATCAGCCAAATCCCTGACGGCCAAAAAAATGGACTCTTGAACTTTTTCTCCATGTGTCTTAATGCTCGTTGTATGTGGTTGTTCCACTGCCAATGCTTCCATTCATTCTCCTAAGTGACCAAAAGCCAAAATTTCAATATTTGTTACAACACTACAAGTCAATGTAGAGAGTTGGATGCACTTGCAGAAAGTTTAGACCAAACAACATTCAAGGTGAATGAAAACCCTCAGGGACTAGGAAGAGGTCAAGGAGGTGGAGCTAGAGGAGACTTCAAAAGAGGAAGAATTGGGGGAAGAGGGCTAAGAATATGTTATAACTATGATGAGAAAGGTCACATGGCTAGATATTTTCCTCATCCAAGGTGGCCATGGTGATCTCAGTGCATAACCAATGGGCACACGACTGAATATTTCCAAGAGTTGATTTCAAAATGGGAAGATAGAGTATGACAATGAGGAACTAACCTCATCAGTTCAGAAATCAAGAGGGTTATTAAGGGAAAATTGCCCAACCTTATTATTGTTACTCGAGGAGGAGTGAAGACAGGAGCTAATGTTGATACTCTACCTCAAATCCAGGAAGCAACACCTAAATAATACATGTATGACCCTCTAAAAAAAAAATTATTCTTTAAAGCTTCCATAGAAATATTTTAGAATATTCCTAGCCCTGAGATGCAAGAGAAACCCCCACAACATACTGTTTATCCTAATATGGTGCAAGTTCCTGCTTCACCCCTTGCACCTAGAAACCCTGTAGCCATGCCAAGATAACCTAAGCAACCTCAAAATGTAGCTAAACTTTGGTTTCAATTATTCTCTGACATTCTGGGGAATGATCAACTAACACAAAAGTTGTGAAATGCGCTATACTAGTTTTAGGGAATGAAGAACCCCTAGAAGTAAGAATAAGGGCTAATGTTCCTGAGAAGAGTACTCAGAGAGTGCAACAAAGAAAATTATGAACCAAAAAAGAATTCAGACTAGTAGCCTAGTTAGATCAATTTGAGATCAAGGATTTCATGTTGGATCTGGGATCCGATGTGAACATTCTGCCTAAGAAGACCTGGGAAGCCTTAGGAAGACCTAGACTGACGTATTCCCCAATTTGATTAAGAATGGAAAACCAATATTGTATATTCCCCATAGGAAGACTAGAGAACATGGAAATAGATGTAGCAAGAGTAAAGATAGTGGTTTACTTTGAAGTCATTGAGATCATGGGAGATAAGGACCCTTACCCTGCACTACTTGGCATCGATTGGGCTTGCAAAAATTGTTGAAGGAAAATCTCCCTACAGACAGGTAGATCTCCTCAAAGAGCTAGACTCTTAACTCTACGACAGAAATTGCTTATCATGGTCACTGAATTCCTTTTAGATCTAGGTGGACTAGTGTGTGAGAAGGAAGGAGAAAAGAAGTACCTTTTATCGATGTTTGTCCCTGCACGCTCCGAGTTGAGCTCCAATCTTTAGCTCCTTGATAAGCCATGTATACAAACAAAGTACGACCACTTCCTACTCTATCAATATTAGTCTGAAATAGGTCTATCTATAAAGAGACAAATTCATGTGAGATTGAACACGAATTAGAAAGAAACAGACCAAGCAAATTATATTAATGAGGACAAAACATTGCTTACAGCCGTAGATGGATTGCAGCAGTTTTGTCAAGTCCTCCTTGTCTACCCCTTGCTCAAAAACTCCATGATATGAATGTTGATAGCTTCACCGATTGTTCCCTATGAGATCATAGGTCTCTTGTTTCCAAATCACCTTAGTTCCAGCACCACTTATAATATCATAAGTTTGGTGTGATTCTCCTTTTCCGTCCCTCTTCACCATTAGAAAGCTTGCTTATATAGCCTTGGAGAGGCTCAACAACTTGAGATATCCTTGGGGAAGGTGAGAATTTTCCTCCTTAACTTGAGGATATTCCTTAAGATCATGGATGGACTAGGGATTCGAGCTCAATTGCCTTCTAAGAATGAAAATATCCTTCCCCCATTCATCTCAACAACTCAATTGTTGCCTAAAACAGGTAGTGCTCCCTCAAAAGGGCACTCAGAGCACTATAGTGCTCCTTAGTAGGCTTTAGGGGAGCATCAGTGCTCCTAAAATCAATAGCACTCCTCTAGAAGGGCCAAAGAAGTTTTATAGTGCTCCCAAACACTATAAGGGGGAGCGCCAACACTCCCAGAAGAGGTATAGGGGAGCGCTCCCCTCCAAAAAATCAATTTTTGAGGTGCGTTCAGATGGAAAAAGGTTTGTAAGCCTGTTGACTCATTTCTCCTCTTCCAAATAAAATGTTTGAGGTGTTTCAAGTGTCTTTCTCATGTCATTATAGGCATGACATAGGCATCATGGCAATATGTTTTCCTTGTGACACTTGTAACACTTGTGAGCAAAATGCGACACTTGTAATGACGACACTTGCGACACTATCAAAGTGAGTATTTTTTATGTGTAATAGATTGCCCCCCAAAGTATGAAGTTAGAAGATATGAACTGATAACTGAAATGATTTGTAGACTTTCAAGCAAGGGTATAGATGCAAGGAAACTGACAGAGGCTGCACACAAACATCCAACAAATATTATGACATGTTTCAAACCCAAGGCATGCATACCTATGCTTGGGTGATCAAGACTTGCAAGATATGGCCGCAATAAAATACACTGCAAATCCATAATTGTATTGATAAAAAGTTATAGCCACTGAAAATACACTGTGGATCTATACTCTTATGACATGAACTGATCGTAGCCATGAATAATACACAGTGGATCTATGAGATGACAAGACATAGCCATGACCAATACAAAGTGGATCTATGTAACAGTGTATATGTTTCATTGTTCAAGAGAAACTCTTTCGCAACCTGGGCAAAGTACATATCAAAGTGATCACTCAACCCAGGGTCTTCTTACCGATCCCGATGTAGTACGAATCTAACCATGTGAATAGATGTCCTAATGTCGAACATGGAAGAAACCACTTGATTACCGATCAATGATGTAAATCGTTAACAAGAGTGAGGGAGATCACCATTAATGTCAATGATTTTCAAGGTACTCTAGTACATTCCAACGAATGTGAATGGATGAGATGGGGTTGAACATCCGTGGAATCATCCGACCAAAGGTCAATGATGTAAACCTGTTGTCGGATGTGAGGAGGCCTGCCATTGAGGCATGCAGGTCCCAAAGTACTAACTGGTTTCTAAGTCTAATTCCTGGATAATGTGTTGAAGTCGACAGGAATAGGCTCGTCGAAGGAGGGCCTTGATGTATGCCCCATCAATGACACGAAACATGCATAGAGATGTAAGTGTTAGATCACATGAACATGGACTGAAACGATTATTGAGACAAGATATTTGTGATGGCTGACTCTCAAAGAGGATACTTCCCTTGAACACTGAGGCACAACAACAGAAACATGACATGGACCAAAAATTGATGATGCAGTGGATGTTGTGACTTAAGTCAGGTGACCCAAAGGAGTAAGAAAAACTCAGAGGATTGGTTCAGTGCAGAGGTTTAGTGGATTAATATGTGCGCAAAGACAAAGTGTCATGTTGAAGGGCGACTCTAAGAATTACTTGGTAATGTTCTCAAGAGTCTCCTTGACTTTATTCTTTCAAATTTCCCCCCATCCAGATAGACGAGTACCTATTTTTAATTTAATGAGCTCGAGGAGGATAACACATGCTTGATAAAACTCACCTTCGGTAAGTTCCTCTTCCTTTGTTTAACAAACTGGAAGAAGTAAGGGTTCGGTCCCATATAGGCCTGTCGATGTTTTGTTTAGCGAGTCCAAGGACAGAAAACGCGAAGGTTTTTCATGATTATAGAGTTTGGAAAAACACTTAAAAGAGAACTCTCTCAGTTCCTTTTT